>CM061532.1:242104737-242213778 GCA_030545055.2 Neoaliturus tenellus | reverse complement strand
CGTGCTTTACTTTAATACACCATACGCCAGGATTAGGATATCCTTAGCAAGCCATTATCATAACCCGAAGGGAAGGGACGCTATAAACGTTAATGGACTACTCACATATTGTACCTACCTAGTTTTGAATGCAGTTCTATTGTTTCTTTAATGGACATCTAATGGCAATCGTCTACTTATGTAAATTAAATAGATGGCCAAATGAAGCTTATTACCAAGAACACTAGCTTTATGTGTACTTACATAATCTTTATTGCATCAGTAGCCATTTGTGCTCAAAAGATTCAATTTTAGGATTTAGTTAAGGTACGCCATCTAAATACAGTGCATTTTAGTAAAGTGCCCCATATAGCTAGTTCTGTTATAGTTTGCAATATGAATACTTTCAAATTGGTGATAAAGCTGCGCCTCACTGTGATAACATTTACAGCAGCAATAAACTGCAGCCACAGTATGTCTTTTTATAACCAAGATTCGATGGTGTAAAAGTAAGATTGTTGCGATAGATTTATTACCACTCTCAAGGCATTTATGTCCAAAACATAAAATTCCCTTTTCAAAAATAAATCTCAGATAAATGAAACAAGATTAACTATAAAAACCACGTATCTTTTATTCATAATAATGTAAATAACATAAAAATTATACCTTTTAATACTGGGCTATGTTTCATGTGGTTTGTTTTGATATCCCCGATAGACGGTTGTAGATAGAAAAGATATTGGTTTAAGGCCTAAGCATAGAAATGGAAATGAACCTCAACACAATTAAGCTATGCATCTATATATAACTTATAATTTATTTGTAGAAGGATCAATAACCAAGTTTAGTTTGTGAATAGTCCATAGACAAAACATTTTTACACTTTATTGTGACAGTATTCTTGATTGATCTCAACTCTGAAAATTATACTCCATTCATCCCTCAATCTTAGAGAAATTCGAATTTTTAGCTATCGTATTCTTTTGAATCAATTGTTTGGAAAGACAACAATAAAGATAATATTATGTTTAAACCTTTATGTTTGAAACATCTAAAACAAAAATTTTCTTCTCAATTAAGCGAGTGAATTGGCCACAAGTAAAATAAATACGTAAAGTTCAATTTATGTCGTTCAGCCTAAACCTTAAAATCTAAATTTACATTAAGGTCTTCCTGGAATATTAATGCCCTAAAAATCACAAGAGATCTTCATGGTTTGGAGGGGGATTTAGTTGTTAAATACTTAAATGAAAATAAGTGTAAAAAATCGAATCAAACATTTATGATAAAATTGAAAACATGTTCATTTTCAAATGTTGTTATAGTCACGTATAAATGTGAAGTTATTCCAAGTGAAAAATCCAAGATCAAGATCTCTTATTACAACACTGAGACGAACATGGAATACGGCCCAGGATAATTAATTTGATATTCCTTTGGGACCAGCGAGCTGAAAGTTTCTGTGCTCGGCACTCTCGCCGCATCCGGATTATAAACATCTGTAACAAAAGGGAATTATAGGTTGAGGTGACAAAACGGCACCATTAAAAAAAAACTAATATATTTCTTTTAAGTATGTTTGTCCATTTTTTATTATGCTCAAGTCCATGAATAAAAATTAATGTTTCATCATAAAAACAATATATTTTAATATAGTCTCATTAAGGTATAGGGGTTTTTTTTTACATATGGATATCCCTTTGCCTCCCTCTCACTAGATTTGACAGCTCCTGGCATCATTCTTTGGTTCTGTACCGAAGGCAGATTCTTACTGGACAATACGCCAGGAACAAAAGAAGATCTGAACTAGTAAATTTAAGAGGAATCCTAAGAGTTAATAGCTATCCTGTGTCAGCTGTGAGGCGTCCTTGGTTTTGCCCACATTTTTGGCCTCTGAGCCATGACCTTCAGAACATCTGCAACGAAATGATGTTCATTTCAAACCTAAGTACCAGGGGGACCGAGCTTGGTAAAATTATTACTTTCGTGTTCACACAAAGCTCGTTCGCTCCGCTCACTCGCCTTCTTCCATTTTAAAGACGAGCTCGTTCGCTTCGCTCACTCGCCAAGCCGACGGGTGCTGCACTTTGGTATAATTTTCTTAAACTACAGGTTAAAGATGTAACACTTAACACTTGGTTTATATCTACAGTTATCAGCTGGTTTTTGTTCAATTAATAAAATCTCCATAAGGATAACATGGAAACTTTGAAGGGCTCTAGAACGAAAACCGGATTTTTCCCAGCCATGGGACCAGTTCCAATCGATTTCTGGTGGCCAAAACCCCTAGATTCAATCAAAAATCCTTGGAGCGAAAAAAAAGTTTGCCCGGACAAATGGAGCTTGTTTTAGAGTATAAGATTTGCTCTTTTAGATCCTCTTTTGCTTTGGGCATGTTTTCCTAGGAGACTTGGGTTAAAAAAAACAGAAGTCAAGAGCCGTTAAGTTGGGTGCAAGGGCTGCCAAGGGATATCTTTATTTACTGTTACCCAAAACACAAAAAACAATAACTTAATAACGTCTTTTGAAAAAAAATATTTGTTTATGATAACAGATAAATTTTCATTCAACAACTTAAGATTAAGTTAAAACTAATATCCTTTTTTGTAAACATTTATTGGTGATTTTTCAAAATTGTGCCGTTTCCGGGACCACGAAACTCCGCACCAGTTCCGTTGTTCCCATTTGGTGTTGTTGGATAGGGCTTGGTCTGTAGTTGATTCCCAGGACTGGTTAAAACTGCTGTAATGTAATAGACAAGGGCTGTTTCATTAGCGGGTAAAACGATGTAAAAATTAGTACCCAAAACGTCACTGGCCTGATCAGCTGGTACATGTTATTCTTATGGACATCAGACTGATTACGTCACCGGTCTGACTCAAAAGCGGCATTTCCCAACATCAAAGGAATGAAACAGCCCTTCTTTTGTTCATATGTTCTCCGCAGTCCTGGTTGATTCCGCCAAAAATTGATCAAAATCAGACATAAAATAAGGGCTGAAATGTTTCCATTAAAATTAACATTGGGTTTGGGTTGAACATGTTAAACATCTAATGTACAGCTGTAAATATGTGTAGTTTTATTGTGATTACTCAAATTTACAATATTGGATTGGTCGGATGTCGTTGATTTAGAAACAAATGTTACTATATTGTATGAAAATAAATTGCTCGATTTCGAGCAACAAGTAGACTAGTAAAAGTATAATGGCCGGCGTGTGCCCGCAGTGCTGGCGGCGCGCGACTCCGAGGCTGAAGGGCTGGCGGCGCGGTGGCGGGCGTGGTACCACCTCAAGCTGCGACCCTGCCTCAGGCGCTGCCCCAGCGTGCAGCGGTTCACCTGCGGCTACGACCCCGGCCGGCAGCGCTACGCCGTCGCGTCCAGCAGCTGCGCCCTGGTCCGCCGCAACGCCTGCTTCGACCAAGGTCAGTGCAAGGTTAATATCTTCCCTTTTTTTCCCTCAGGGGCAGTGGGCTTCCCACTGTACGGGTGTTTCTTGGCGACCCCGGGGTACCTGAGCCAAGCTGTGAGACCCTCCTCACAGTTCTTCCCGAGCTAGGGCCTTTCTTCTCATCTTTCAGGTCTTAGCTCACCGTCTTTATTCTTTCCTGAGCTAACCTTGCTCACCTTCTTGTTTTCGACCCCGAATCAAGGGTGTCTTTCCACCTTCTTTCGACCGGCGCACGCTGGGGGGTCCTGGGAGTGTCCCTGTTGTGTTGCAGGGACTGATGTGTGCCTCGCACTGCCGATGGTCTCCTCCAGTGTGTCGTCAGAAGCCAGCCGCTTCGGACCTTAGTCAGGAAGTGCGGCATGGATGCAGAGATCGGACTCTGCATTGCCACGGTGCGACCCCCAGCACGTCCGGCACATTTTGTGTATCGGTGCTGGGCAAACGGAGGTTTTGGGCCCCAGAGTCCTGGGGTAGGGGTGTCTTATCTCCTACGGGGGGTAGACCTCCGAGGGTGTACCCGCTCCCGGCCAATGAAGGGCCGCCTCTTGCCGCACGATGCGCTGGTGAAACAAAAGTATGGATTTTCAAAACCAAAACACGAAATTAAAGGAGAATGAGCAGGCCGCCTTTAAGCGCAGCTCAAAACTGCAGAGGTCTCCGACCTCGAAGACTGGGACGCCGACGGGGGGAATTAAAGCCTCCCCTCCGCCGATCCCGTTCAAGGCTGCTGGTGTCGCCGGATCGTCGGCCGTAACCGGAAAGGAGAAGGATGAGGTTAAGCTGGGTATGGGGGTGACTGAGCCGGTAACACCTCTAGCCGGGATGCAAGGAATTCCTCCCAGGAAGAGTCCTCTTCGTCCGGCATTCGAGATGCAAATGCTTCGGCAGCAGCAGGACGATGCCAACGAGGAGGAAGACTCATGTCTGAAGAAAATGAACGATCTTTTGAAGGAGATGGCCAAGGCTCTCCTTATTCAGAAGAACGTCAACAAGGCGATTAAGGACGGAATTCCAAAACTCGAGGATTTCCTTGGCGAAATCGAGGAATGCCGGAAGATCAGGCTGAAGGCAGTGAAGCAGGAGCGCGACGTTATGAACCGAGTTATGTCTGCTTCGCCTCAAGCTCATCTGGCTGAGTCCCAGACTCAAGCCAGAAAGCGAAAGAAGAGGCAGAGCGGTTCTTCGCCGGAAAGCCCTGAGCTTGTTGAGGTGGACTCAGTGCCGAGACCGGTTTTTGTCACTGCGGCATCGCAGACATCTCCTGTCCAGGCTACTCAATCCGCCCCGGGCGCTGTCGCGATTCCAGCGGCTACTCCTGCAGAGGTTCCTGCTCCGGCGGCTAATCCTGCCTTGGCAGCAAACTCTGCCTCAACACCTTTGGGGGGCTGGAAGACGCGCCTGTCTAAGAAAGAAAGGAGGAGGCAGAAGCAAGTGGAGGCAGCTTCGAAAAGTGCGTCGAGGGTGGAGCGGACGCAAGTCTCAAACCCGGTGGGGGAGGCCTCTGGCAAGTCTGTCAGAAAGCCTAAACAACCCAGGCCTAAGAAGCCCAGGACGGAGGCAATCTTGATCAAGCCCTTAGGGGGGCGATCTTTTGCTGATGTTCTGGGTCAGATTAGATCGCAGGCCAAACCGGAAGAGACCGACACCGTTATCAAGTCTATTCGGCGAACCCAGAACGGGGATGTCCTCCTCGAACTGGGGAAGTCGAGTGACAAGATCGGTTTTGCCGCTTCCCTCAAGACTGCACTTGGGGACAAAGGCTCCATCAAGGCCCTAGAACCGAAATGTTCGGTCGAGATTCGGGACCTTGATGCCCTCTCCACCGAAGATGAGGTGACCCGTGCGATCCAGGTGGCACTCCCGGAGATACCGGCTGATGGAGTGAGGGTATGGCTGACAAAGCCTAACCGAAGTCAACTCAGGATGGCTGTTGCTGAGATGGGCGAAAAGCACGCCAATAAGCTGCTTAGCCTTCAGCACCTCAGAGTCGGTTGGGTCAGTTGCAGGCTCAAACGGAGGGTGGTAGTTTCGAGATGCTTCCGCTGTCTCGGTTTCGGCCACTCCTCCCGAAACTGTAACGGGCCCGACAGGAGTGCCAACTGCTTCCAGTGTGGAGGCCAGGGCCACAAACGCAAGGAATGTTCCTCGAGCCCATCCTGCTTCCTCTGCAAGGATTCAGGCTCCAGTGCCCTCGGTCACTTACCCGGGTCTGGTCAGTGCGGTGCCTTCAGAGCCGCACTTGAACAGGCAAAAGGCAGCGGCCGGTAATTCGCATCCTCCAGGCCAATCTTCATAGATCCTGGGGAGCTGATAACCTTCTAGATCAGCTCGCCCGAGAACTTGGTGCTGACGCGCTCCTTATCAGCGAACAGTATCGGGACAGAGACCCAAACATTTGGATCTCCGACAGCCTCGGTACTGCTGCATTTTGGGCGCGTAATACACAGGATGTCTTGGTGCGGAGTCACGGGCGCGGCCGAGGATTCGTCTGGGTTCGGTGTAGGGACGTGACTATCTTCAGTTGCTACCTCACACCCAACGAGGCCGTCCAGGACTTTCGCGACAAGATAGATAGCCTAGAGGAGTGCGTTCTCGGCACCACCGGGCATGTCGTCGTTGGTGGCGATTTCAACGCCAGGGCCGTCGAGTGGGGAATGCCCTCTACCAGCTCCCGGGGGAAATACATCCTGGATTTCATCGCCAGGGCCGGTCTTGTCGTCCTCAACCAGGGCGACACACCTACTTTTCGGCGCCCCGGGCAGAGAGGCACGATCCCTGACGTCACCTTTGCGTCTGAGTCGCTCCTTCCGAGGATCTCTGGCTGGAGGGTTGTCGAGGACTACACGGGTAGCGACCACCAATACATCGTGTTTGACCTGCATGATCAGGCAAATCGTCGAGTTTCCGCATCTCGGGAAGGGCCACGCCGGTGGAACACCAACAAACTGGACGTGGTCAAGTTCACCGAAGTCATCTCTCGGGGAGCGCAGGGGAATCCTGGTGAGGCTGGAGCCGAGGCACTAGTAACATCCACGATGGAACTTATCGTCTCGGCCTGCGACCAGTCTATGCCGCGAAGGAAACCCCGACGCGACAAACAACCCGTTTACTGGTGGACTGAAGAGATTGCGGAACTCAGAAGAACATGTTTAAGAACTAGACGAGCCACCACTAGAGCGAGAATTCCCGCAGACAGAGTTCGTAAGTCGGAGGCCTATAAAGCTGCGAGAAAATCTCTCCGCCAGGCGATCAACAGGAGCAAGGCGAATAGCTGGAGGAGACTTCGTGACGACGTTGATTCCGACCCGTGGGGCCTGGGTTACAAACTTGTAACACAGAAACTCGGCGCCCGCTCTCCACCTTCCATCATGGAGGGCGCCACCATGGGGAGGATCGTCGCTGCGTTGTTTCCTGAACATCCACAGCGACCGCCGGTTGACTTCGGACGGGTAGAGGACGTTCCACTTTTCACTTTCGAGGAGCTGGAAACCTCCGTTCTCTCCCTGAAGAGCAACAAGGCTCCTGGCCCGGATGGGATTCCCAGTGAGGCTTTAAAGAAAGTATTTTTAATCAACGCTGACTTGTTGTTGAGAATGTACAATGCCTGTTTGGTAGAAGGGGTGTTTCCGGCTCCCTGGAAAACAGCCAGGCTTGTACTGATCAGCAAGGGCAAAGGTGATCCCGAGCTGCCGTCGTCCCACAGGCCTCTCTGCATGTTGGACACGGCTGGGAAGCTGTTCGAGAAGCTGATCCGTTCCCGCCTGACTTCTGCCGTGGAAGCTGCCGGGGACTTATGCCCCCGTCAGTACGGCTTCAGAAAGGGACGGTCAACGATCGACGCTGTCACCGAAGTTCAGAGAGCTGTGGAGAGAGCCGAGAGCCACAACCATTTCTCCCGCCGAGTAGTGCTTCTTGTTACGCTTGATGTCAAGAATGCCTTCAACTCGGCGAGGTGGGTCGATATGTTGGATGCGCTTCGCAACACCTTTCGTATTCCTGCATATCTGTTGCGGCTCGTCGAGGATTATCTACGCTCTCGAAGCCTGATTTATGACACGAGGGACGGAACGCGGACGATGGAAGTCACTTCTGGTGCCGCACAAGGTTCAATACTCGGCCCGGATCTCTGGAACGTTGCCTATGACAGCCTCCTGAGGTCCGAGATGCCTGAGGAAACCACTTTGGTTGGGTACGCCGATGACGTCGCAGCTCTCATTGCTGCACGCAACGTTGAGCTGGCCCAACTGAAGTTGAACCGAGTTATGCGGGTGGTCAACAACTGGATGTCCGATCACGGTCTCTCACTTGCTCTCAGTAAGACGGAGATCGTGATTCTTACGAAGAAGAGGATCGACACCGTCGTCCCGTTTCGAGTGGGAAGGGAGGTGGTCACATCAACTCGTGCCGCCAAATACCTCGGGGTTATGGTGGACACCAAGTTAAGCTGGAGGGATCAGATCTTCCGTACGGCGGACAAGGCCGCTAAGGTAGTGACTTACCTTAGTAGGCTGATGTCCGATCACGGTCTCTCACTTGCTCTCAGTAAGACGGAGATCGTGATTCTTACGAAGAAGAGGATCGACACCGTCGTCCCGTTTCGAGTGGGAAGGGAGGTGGTCACATCAACTCGTGCCGCCAAATACCTCGGGGTTATGGTGGACACCAAGTTAAGCTGGAGGGATCAGATCTTCCGTACGGCGGACAAGGCCGCTAAGGTAGTGACTTACCTTAGTAGGCTGATGGCCAATGTCGGGGGTCCCCGATCCAGCAGAAGACGTCTGTTGATGTCCGCGGTCCAGTCCGTGCTTCTTTACGGGGCAGAGGTGTGGGCAGGCGCTCTAGATAAGGAGTGCTACAGGTTGCGACTCGCCCGGGTTCAGCGTCAAGCTGCGCTCCGGGTGTGTTCCGCCTACCGGACAGTGTCCGAGCCTGCCGTCCTGGTGGTCGCCGGAGTCATCCCTGTCAAGCTCTTGGCAGGGGAGAGGAAAGCGATTTATCAGAGACAAGGCGAGATCGGCAAGGACACGGCAAGAACAGAAGAGCGCTCCCGAACCTACCAGCAGTGGCAACACAGCTGGGAGCACGACACCCGAGGACGATGGACTGCGCGACTTATCAAGCAGGTCCAACCATGGGTGGAACGGCGGCATGGGGAGGTGGACTACTACCTGACCCAATTTTTGACAGGTCACGGCTATTTTCGGTCGTACCTGAACCGTATGGGCAAGACCGGTTCACCGGACTGCATTTATTGCCCGGGTGTTCCCGACGATGCGGAACACACATTCTTCCGCTGTCCCCGTTGGGAAGGGCCCCGCCTGGAGGCCACACAAATCTTTGGTGCATTTTCGGTGGACTCGGTCTGCCAAAAGATTTTGGAGGATGAGGGCAACTGGGATTGTTTGTCACAGTTCGTCCGGGGCATCCTCCTGGAAAAGAAAACCGATCTGGACCGTGAAGTGGCCCAGATCCCTTGATCGAGCGGCTGGATAAGGAGCGAGCCCCACGGGCGTAAGCCAAATTTAGGCCTAGCCTGACGTAATGTGACAAACAATTCCAGGTTAGATTCCTAAAGAGTAGAGGAGGTTTTTTAGTGGGTAAACTCGTTTTTAGGGGAGCCCCACACTACAGGCTGGCCACCTGTGTGCGTAATGCATTTTTCCGCCTCTCCCTCAAAAAAAAAAAAAAAAAAAAAAAAAAAAAAAAAAAAAAATATCTTCCCTTTAACCTAATGTGATGGAATTTCACCCTTCCAAGTACACTCGGCTTAAAGTTGTGTGTGGAGGCAACCAATTTATTTTGAAAGACGATCTTTCTGATTACTCACAGTATAGTCTTCAGCGAGTTATAAAAGAATGGCCAACCTTTTTGTTGCTATAGAACTAAGTGATACTTACTTATCACTTAGTTTCATGTTTACTTATCCGTAAACATTGTCGTAGGGTATTACATTCCTAATTAAAAGTGCACTAAATTTGTTTAAATGATTGTTTTTCTATTTTGTGTATATATATATATATATATATATATATATATATATATATATATATATATATATATACAAAATAGAAAATATATTCTATTCCATATATTACTTACAGTAATTCCCCTTCATTTTCAGACTTCCAGGAGGTTCCTATCGAAGACTGCTTGAATCACTTGAAGTTCCGCCATGAAGATAGCAAGTTTACGATACCAGCCAAATTGAACAAACCCCACGTTTGATCAATCGATTGTTTTAATAGTTTTTTTTTCTCAACACAAAATGGAGACGTTCCTCTGGAGCAAAGGATGAAGACCAACAAAATAAAAATTCAATAATAGTCCTGAATTTTATTTTATATATAAATAAATTGTAGAGTTCCGCTAATCCAAACCCCGATAATCCGAAAATCCACTTGATCCGAACACGTCTTGTTGGAAAAATATGGATTTTCCCCTTGACTTTTAAAGAGAAAAAAATCAGGAAAATGTGGTATTTTCTGTGTAAAACCAACAATTTATGGTTACACAAAAATTTAATTGGATCCCAACGGATAATTAAGACTGGGACGGTGGCGACGTCCTGTAATCCAGCTACTTGGAGGTCACGAATTGTGGATAGTTATGAGCGATGGCTCGTGGATGCGATATTCCCTGGTGGGGATTAACGTCCGCACTAGTGAATACTAGTTCATCCATAAGTACCATCCTCATAATTAGACCAATTCGTATGTGGGAGGTTGAAATTGTGGTTCGGATCCCACGTTAAACTGTAGGTCCCTAGATACCATTGGCTGTTGGGCTATGAATTAACAGTCCTGTCTAAGGAGAATGTCGGCCTTAGTCAGTAACAAGACTACAAGATCGCGCCACAATC
Source organism: Neoaliturus tenellus (assembly GCA_030545055.2). Taxonomy (NCBI): domain Eukaryota; kingdom Metazoa; phylum Arthropoda; class Insecta; order Hemiptera; family Cicadellidae; genus Neoaliturus; species Neoaliturus tenellus. The sequence continues at coordinate 242,203,486 of CM061532.1, read as the reverse complement.
ATCTTACACTCATCCCTCATTCATAATTGGCTTTAAACTACCTATTGAGTTAGGTCGCCATTTCAATAAAGGTATTAAAGGTATTAATAAATGTTGTTAAATATAAAAAAATACCTCCCGCCGCAGCAGACCTGCGTACTCAGCGAATTTCCAAATTAGTAATATTAATTTTGACCAGATGAACCTGTAAACAAAATTTCATCACGTGCTCATAAAAATAGGGAACTAAATGTCTATTCTCCTTATGATAAATATAAGGAAAGAGTATGCAGGACCATTGGATTTAGCTCAAAAAAACACACAATTTAGTATTTTGAAGCTTTGCTCTATCTCCATTGGTTACCGAGATATTACAAAGTCTAAAGACAGTACATTGACTTTTGGGGCTCCAATGTCAATCTTATGGAGAATAAGGATGTGTTAATATTTCACTTATTAACCAATATTTTTGGATGAAACTTAGTATTTAGGTTCATTTGGTTGAGATTCATCCATTTAAGGTAAAAAATCTTGGTTTTTGTACTTATCATGGCAGCAAACCTGCATACTCTTTTCCCATGTTAATCATATGCAGGGCCGCCCCGAGGGCGGGGCAACCGGGGCAGTTGCCCCGGGCGCCACGGCCAAGGGGGCGCCGCGGCCGAGGCGAAATCTCCATTTTATAAATGCTCAAACACTTCACAAAATTCTAAAAGCTGCATCAATAAATATTTAAGAAAAAATTGGTACAATAATAACTTTTTTCATTGGTTCAAAATAAAATTTAAAACATTTAGGCTATCAGTCGGAAATGAGTAGTGACTAATTTATTGTGACTATACAGCTTTTTTTACAATGCGAGTGGAAGAGTGAAAGTGAATCATGATAGCGTAGCATTTGGTTGCATGTAGGCTTATTGGTCAGCTGATCTTACGAACCGGAACTAAAAAAATGGCTCGAGCGTTCGCTCGGGGCCTATGTAGGACTGATAGTTTTCGAAGGCCCTGCCCAGACCAGATCATGTTTTGTCAACAAATGGTTGTGTCAACAAAGCCTTATAGTAGTACCTACAAGTGAATTTGTTTAGTTAGTTTATTCAGACTAGGCCTAACAGCATTGAAAATTTAGCCATGCACCTAATTTAATGCTTCTGTCTGTAATTTAACATTACAGTTCACAGATAGACCCTTTAATTCATTTAGGGGGCGCGGATCAAAATCTTGCCCCGGGTGCCTATTACCCTCGGGGCGGCCCTGATCATTTGGAGAATAGGCAAACTCTTTTATTTATGGACAGATATTGATGAAACTTACTATATGGCTTTATATGGTCGAAATAAATTTTTTCTATGCTAAAACCTACTTTTAGTGTCCCCCATGGCAGCATACCTGCATACTCTTTCCCTATATTTATCTTAAGGAGAATAGACATTTATTTCCCTATTTATGAGCACGTGTTGAAATTTTGTTAACAAGTTTAGCTGGTCAAAATTAATATTACTAATTTGGAAATTCGCTGAGTACGCAGGTCTGCTGCGACGAGGGGTATTTATGAAGTAGTTGTTGGTGTTGTGCAATGGAATGAATTTGGAAGGTAGGAAACCTTTTTGTGTGTTAGATTATAACATGAACCAATCTGTTATAACAACGAAGTTTCAGAGGCAGGTTTAATGGAGATTTTTCTAATAGGCTAATAATGAAGACAATTCTGCAAATTTTATTCTACAATTGGATGACGCACCTCCTCATTTAATTGTTTGGGCTGAACTGAGATTTTTTTAAATTTGTTTTTTTCTATGTTTCAAGAAATACCCTATTTTAATGTAAATTCCCTAATCCCACATCATAACCCCTTAAATCTTCCCAATTTCCCCCGCTTATCGCAAGCCCCATAATATCGCCAAACACGGGGAAAATACCATCTTTTTGCAGCACTGGTCTGTGCAGATGTCATGGCAAGGAAGTCGTTAAAAACAACTGTCCTTTAAAAGAGCTGTTCAATCCAAACGATTTTTTAGGCGCAATGTTACGAATTCGATTTTAATGGCTATGTTGAGTAGTTCTAACACGTTCTAACAGACATACAGAAATTTGTCGGACCTACAATTTTTTTTCACTTTTAGTTGCTACAAGAGAATCATACTTTACTCATCTAATATTAAAAATCAACTTAACTGTCGTCACCAACCATAGATGTAAAGAAGAACATCTGGATCGCTAACTGAGATGGCGGTATAGCGCTGAAAACGAGCAGGCTTCCCCCACCACAAGTAGGCATCACAAAAATTAGAACAGCTATAACAGGCAGAGTATTCTTTCTAATTGCGTTGGTAGGGGTTACCGCCGCCGTCACGCCGGGCCTTGTGTCTGCTGGCATATTAGTTATTATTGGTGCGGTCTGGTTTGTTTACATTGTTTTATTTCAGCTGTAATCGTTATTATTAGTCGATCCACTGCATTATTGTTTGTTTGCCTTCTTTTACTTAAGGAAATAACTCCTCATAGTAGTGAGGGCAACGGCTCGTTTTTGCAGCATTGTGTTAGCGATCCAGACGTTCTTGTTTATATCTAACGCGCCAACTTCCTCTTTCATTTTAGTGCTTACGTAAACATTCAATCAATGGTCTAGATACCTTATTAATGGTAATCCTATTGTTGCCACAGCAACTTGTTTCGACTCACGTTGGAGTCATCATCGGGCTTCAACAAAGACCTAAATTCTCATCATATGAAGGTTGTCAGATACTGTGGTCAAAATAATATTTATTAAACTTTTTATCATTTTGACGACCTTCATATGAAGAGAATTTACGTCTTTGTTGAAGACCGATGATACCGTGAGACGAAACTAGGTAATCTGGAGGCTATAACATTTCATCAGTAAACATTCAATTGTAGTTGCCATGAGCGTAGTTGCTATCAGACCCCTTGACACTGAGTGAGCTGTTAGTCAATAGAATAAATGTAAAGATAATGAACGAATCATTTAAGAGTAGTTATTTTTCCTACCTATGGTGGTATGGAGAAACTAAAAGCTTTGGTACTATGAGATTTTAAGAAATCTAACAACTACTACGGTCCGTAAAAACAAAATAGTGTTATAGCAACTACGGTTTAGGCGTGTACGTGAAAACGCGAACTTTTGATAAATGTTTGACACTATTAGAATATTCCATTTTTCAACTTTCCGTCTTTTTGTAGTCGCTATGAGAAAGTTCTACTTTAGTTGCTATGTTTAATTTTACTCTGTCATTGCTATCGTGTGTAGTTGTTAAGATACCCCGCCCAATACTACATAAAATTAAAATTCTTTATTAAGCCATTCAATCTTAAGACATTAGGGCAAGTTCTAAATCTAACACAAATCAAATACAGATCCTCATCTTGACTAACAGAGAGAGTTCGTAACATGCATTGCATTAATATTAGTGTTATTAACCACCTCGAAATTGCAAAAGCGTGTTTAGATAATTTAAAGGTGTTAATATGTTAAATTAGCTCCAGTTTTTTAATCGTGATATAATGATGCTGCATTTATCAACACTTGAGTGGCCGCTCAGACTCAGTCTTTCAGAAACAAAGCCGGATCAAAGAAGACCAAAAAAACCATCACAAGTTTTACAAAATTCAAGCAACATACTAACATGATAGTAAACTAACATGGAAATCTCACATGATTAATAAACGGTTAAATCTGAACTTAAATTATGGGAAACTCTCCTGGCTTCCTGTTTCAGCCAGTTCCAGGTGTTCCAGGAGGATAACACCTGATCTGATATAAACAAAATTGGTCCAAAAATTGTTCTTAAATATTTATAGATTATTTATAATTTATTAGTGAATTAGTGTATTAATATTGGTAAGAATTTTAAATTATGACATTTTACTTTTAGAATAAGTTCAAGTTTTGAAGTTGAAAGTGAATTTTAAATATTAACTCTAGAATTCAATGTTTATTCTACTTTTTGGTTATGTAAACATAATTTCTAAACCAAATCTAATCAAACTTTAATTCAGCTGAGAATACACAATACCCTTATTTATAACTGTACTTGTATCAAGAAGATTCTACGTTAAGAATAACCATGAGAAAGAAATTTTGTAATGTATCTCTGAAAGTCATAATTTTTTTACAAGCTATCTCGACTATCATCATCACATTGAACTCTGAAATTAATTTTTGGAAAAATGAGCAATACATTTTATATGTAAATGAAAATAAGATACGCATACTAGGCATTATTCTGAATAATAGAATGACAAAAATATCGCTTCTAGAGGTTGTGGCGTACAGAAAAAATAAAATCCTGTGGAAAAAACTTTGGCAGAGTACAAATTTAAAGTTAAACTGCAATCAGTTCTTACTAGCAGTAATAATAATAATGAGCGGGGATGTATGAAAAAATCCTGGACCTGACCAAAGTTTTCTTCACAAGGAGGACGAAAGAACTCTAAGCTCTAACAAGAAAATTTGTCCTTTCTGTAATAAGCAGTTCAAAAGGCTGAATTCTCATATAAACGCAAATCATAAAGAAGACATATATATATAAATTATAATGATCCCAAAATGAGAAATTTTATGGACAAAATAACTGTTGATCGTACAAAATATTCAACTCCAGATGATAAATTCTTTACCAATGAAACAATAGGAATACAGAGTATTAAGAAAAACAATAGATGTAGTCATAGACTTGGTATGAGCTAGATGATGTACATATATGGTCTTGGATGAACTGCAAACTAACAGTTCCAAGTTGCTGTATATTGATAGATCCAACAACAAGCCATGTTCTCAAGATAGCTTCAGATGAATCACTAATAGAATCAACTTTTATCAGAATCAAACTTACACAATTCAAATATATATTAACTGTAGTAAATAGTAGGGAAATTGAAAATTATTCAGAGGATCTCAATCATTTAAAAGGTTGCCATTGGTCATTAATACTTTTTGACATAGAAAAACAAAAATGTTACCACCTTGACTCATTACACCCTTTGAATCATGATCATGCAAAAATTCTGGCTAGAAGAATTAGTGGTTTCTTATACGGGACAACATGCTTTGATATAAGTGAAATAAAATGTAAGAAACAGAAATGGAATGTTGAATGTGGTATACATGTGATAAGAAATTCTGAAATTGTATCGCATTGCTTAATGAACAATAAAGATATTACACAAGAGAAGAAATTTATTGAGAACTTTTGTGTTTCGTCTATGTATCAAAATATCCTTTCAGACTGCAACAACAGCAGAGCTGTTTTGGTCAAGAGATCATATACAAAATATCCAAACCAACATAAGGATATTGAAAACACCCAAACCGTTACAAACTCAAACTTGGTATATAGTGGTAGGAATAGACAAGAAAATACTAGCGGAAATTCCTCTACAGAAAAGAATACAGTATTAAATTCAACAAGCGGACAAAACTCTTCTTTTACGATTGAATGCCAACATTGTGGCAGACTTTTTAAGGACAAAAAAGCCCTTAATGTACATATTTCAAGAAGTCATCATATTGTACATATAGGTAGTGTCTGTGACAAATATAACTCTTATCAAGACATCAATTCACCAAGCCAAATGAGTGAGGAGGTCATAACACCACGAGATAATTTGATAGCCAATCAATCAGATTATGAACTAAACAAATGGTTAGATATTTTCTCACAAGACTTGGATTTTAAAGAATTCAATGAAAATGTAACAAACTTCTCTAAATTTCTGTCAAAGTTAATTCATAATTTGCCTGGACCGAAACTGCCAGCCCAAAAATATTATGAAATGCGCAAGAAAAACAATTTGGCAAAATAGAATGAATCGTACAAAAGTAGTTCCAACCCACAAAGATCAACTAAAAATGACCGCAAAAGAAGGAGAAAAATACTCGTATGAGGTTATCCAATTTGAATATTATAATTTGAGGAAAAGAGCCGTCAGAAAAACTGTGGAAAAATGTTCACAGGAATTTAATATAGAATTATACACACTTCACGAGAAATTTAAAGAACGCTTTTCCAAACCCAATATGAGCAAACTTTCAATATATACACCTGTTGATGAGCCTTTTGTCAGAGAACTGAATGAAACATACAGTATGGAAATCAGCGAACAAAAAGTTTCATATGCTATTGGGCTATGAAAGTAGATTCTGTTCCAGGACCAGATAAGGTTCTTATAAGAGCATTAAAAGTTAAAAAAGTAGCCAAAGTTCTATCGCTAATATTTACAAGAATCCACAGAAATCATGAAATACCCAGTTTATTTCATAAAGCAAGAACTATTCTTCTTGACAAAGGAGGTGATTCTTCTAAAGTTATTAACTGGAGACCAATATCAATATGCTCAGCCATAAGAAGGGTGTATGAGAGAATACTCGACAAAAGACTTAAGGAGTATGTCACTTTTAACAAAGCCCAGAAAGGATTTACAAATGTTCCCGGAACTTACTTGAATGCCAATATTCTAGATTCCGTCTTGAAAAATGCAAAACAAGAGAAGAAAGATTGCTGTGTCATGTTTTTGGATATAGAGAAAGCATATGACAATGTAGGTCATGATCATTTATTTGAAGTACTTGACTCTTTGCATATCCCGACCGCTCTTTCTGCAAACATAAAAGCGCTACAAAACAATAATCAAACACAGATAGAAACAAGTAAAGGTCAAACAAAACCTATAATAATTAACAGAGGGGTATTGCAAGGAGCCCCCTCTCTCCTACCCTTTACAACCTTTCTATCAACACATACTAGAGGAGCTTACAGAACAAAATATTTCAGAGAGTTATGGATATAAGTTGAATGAAACATTACCAGCATTATCTGTACTAAGCTTCGCTGATGATACTGTCCTCATAGGTAAAAGTAAAGAAGCGGTTTTAGCATTATATGACATGACAATTAATTTGTATCAAAATATTGGATTATCATTAAATATTGGCAAGACAAATGTTATAAACATCGAAAAAGGTTGTATAGTATCTGAAAACTTTGTTCTTGATGATAGTTTAATTAAATCAATTGACAATAGTGATAAAATCAGATATTTAGGTGTAAATTTTAATAACAAAATTGTGTTTGACAAGGAAAAAGTAATTAAAAATCTGAAAGAAAAATCGAAAGGGTAGCTGTATCACCATATTTGAAGTCATTGCAAAAATTGTATGTACTTAATAACTACATCTGGCCAACGCTCGTATATCCTTTCCAGTGCGCTCCCCTGAACAAATTGAACCAAACTTTCCTAAATGACATAGACTTAATTATAAAATCAGCAGTAAAGGGGATACTAGAATTACCAAGTGATATTCCAAACAGTATGTTATATTCTCCAAAAAATTATAAAGGATTAGGTTTAATTAAAGCATCTTGGGAGGCATATATTCAACAAATTAACATTTCATTAGTCTTGAAAAAGGAAGCTGATCCCTATATTATGAACAGAAAATTTGATATTGATATAAATGATTGTATAGATCCAACGTCTTGTCCTAAACCTAAAATAATTCGGCAAAAACTTCAAAATTTAGAATTTGAAAAATGGTGCTCCTTGAAGCAAAAAGGGAGAGGTGTAATTCTGTTTAAACAATGTACCTCAATTAACAAAAACATGAATGAGCTTAAAAGGCCTCTCGGATTCCGAATATAAAGAATACTTAAAGATGGTTGGAAATGTAGCTCCAGTAAGAGGCCTCCAGGGGCGGTCCAAGGATGGCAACCGGTGTAGGCATTGTCCTATATCCGAGAACTATGTCACTGAAACATTGCCGCATGTCCTTGGACAATGCCCATATGGGGGTCTCCTCATAGGAACATTCGCCATAACAGAATTCGATCAATTAGCCCTATAGCCGATGAATTTAGATCTAAATCTTATGAAGTTTATGAAGAAGTTACAGGTGTTGCAGACAACAATTCAATTCGGTGTAGTGGATATAATCGTTATAAATAGAAAAGAAAATAAAGCCTACATAATTGATCCCACAGTAAGATTTGAAGGAAACAAAGAAATGCCTCAAGAGGTACATTTAGAAAAACATAATATATACCACCCAACAATTGGATTTTACAAAAATGAATACAAAATTGAAAATTTTGAAGTAGTTGGTTTATTAATAGGATCAAGAGGAACAATACCAAAATTTTTTACAGATTTTTGGCAAAAATTCAAACTTTCGAAATCAAAATTAAATGAAATTGCGCTTACAGCAGTGAAACATTCAATAATAATTTTAAGAAATCATTTGTATAATTAAATTGTATGGTATTCTTTGTATATATGCAATCTGCAATGGCAGAAAGATGTAATTTATTTATTTATAAATAAATTATTTATATATAATAATTCTAAATTATCAACACAGAACAAAATTCTATTGTAAAAAGTAATTTTAAAACCTATCTGGACCGATGGAATTCAACTGTGGGGAACTGCTCAATACCTCCTAGAATGAACTGCTGCAAATTCTAACATTAAAATCATTCAACGTTTCCAATCTAAAATTCTACAGATTATTCTTCAAGAACCCTGGTTTGTCAGCAATGCTACTCTTCATACAGATACATCCATCCCTTTAGTAGTGACAGAAATAGAACACTTTAGTAGTATTGTAGATACTGTGGTAAGAAGTTGGGTAAGAAGTGCCTATCTAAACTGGACAATCACACAAATCACCTGGCCCTCAACCTCTTGGACAACAGCAATCGATCATATAGAGGCTGAAACGCCACAACTTCCTGGACTTGACTTCCCGATCTAAACAATAGTATTCATGTTACTTATTTTAATTGAATTTTTACTGTATGGAACATAGAGTATAAAATTCTATACGATCGACTTTAAATTTCACTTAGGCGATTTTTAGACCCCCAAAAGGCTTTTTTATTACTAATTTGATTTCAATGAAATTCTCAGGTTAGATTTTAAGTATTTGAAACTAGGTAATAAACTATAATCGAGCAATTATTTTCAAGTATTAAAAAAGCTTATTTTCCGGAATTTTTGACAGAACTTTAGTTGTTTAGGCTACATGATTTGACTAATGTAGTTGCTATGATCAGTTTATATTTCCCCATCGCAGCTGAGTTGAGCTGTATATGCTGAAAATAACATAACCTTTTCTTGTTTATATCTGCTGGCCGTTATGTTACGTTTTTAAATAAAATTTAATTGATATTTTGACAGACCTATTTGTTAAATTAAATAGATCAACACTGATGTTTACTTGTTGAAGTTATAAATTATACCAAAAGATAGGCATGTTGATGTAGAATGAATTGCTGTCGTACGGAATTATGCGATTAACTAATTTATGGGATACAACTAATATCTATTTGGGAGAAAGATTTAAATTGAACAACTAATTAGAATGTGTTGTACCATTGTAGCCTATGTCTTAGGTAACAAAATATGCATTAAGTGTTAAGTAAGCGTAATTCTACAATACTTACATTACTTGATTTTTATTAATTTGCAATCATAGATTTTAAATTATATTGTTTTTTTCGCTCTACAATCTATTTACCTTTATATTGTAAGCATAATTATTATTAAGTTACTTGCTTTTTTTGAGGTCTTAGCTAAAATCATTCTTTGTATGTATTTATTTGTAGTCTAGGCCTAGGATGTACGCCGGTTGACTTAGGACGGTTAGATGACGTTCCACTCTTCACATTCGAGGAGATGGAAACCTCCGTTCTCTCCCTAAAGAGCAACAAGGCTCCTGACCCGGACGGGATTCCCAGCGAGGCTTTAAAGAAAGTATTTTCAATTAATGCTGACTTGTTGTTGAGAATGTACAACGCCTGTTTGGTAGAAGGGGTGTTTCCGGCTCCCTATGGAAAACCGCAAGACTTGTACTGATCAGCAAGGGCAAAGGTGATCCCGAGCTGTCGTTGTCCCACAGGCCTTTCTACACGTTGGACACGGCTGGGAAGCTGTTCGAGAAGCTGATCCGTTCCCGCCTGACCTCTGCCGTGGAAGCTGCCGGGGACTCATGCCCCCGTCAGTATGGCTTCAGAAAGGGACGGTCAACGATTGACGCTATCACCGAAGTCCATGGAGAGCTGTGAAGAGAGCCGAGAGCCACAACCATTTCCCTCGCTGAGTAGTGCTTCTTGTTACGCTTATGTCAAGAATGCCTTTAACTCGGCGAGGTGGGTCGATATGTTGGATGCGCTTCGCAACACCTTTCGCGTTCCTGCATATCTGTTGCGACTCATCGAGGATTATCTCCGCTCTCAAAACCTTATTTACGGCACAAGGGAACCACAAAACTGGGAACCACAACTTACATTATTCTAAACTCTGAACCACAAGTTGATAATTAGGTCAAACGATTAAATAGCTGCATTTTCTCTCTCCGCGTAATCAGACAAGCTGTAAATCTAAAAACTCAGCTTATAGTGTATCATGCTTATTTTTCTTCAATAATGACATATGGCATTTTGGTTTGGGGAAACTCATGCCATTCTAAAAAGATATTCAAAATTAAAAAAAAGCAATTAGAATTATTGAGCGAGTTCCTCCTAGAACTCCTTGTAAAAACCTTTTTCAAAAATTTTCTGTTTTAACATTTTATGATCATTATATATTCTAGACATTTCAAGTTGGGTTAAAAACAATCTGTCCTCATTCATGACCCAACCCATTCATTCCCATCACATTAGATTTAAGAGCCATATTAAGCCTGAAACCCATCCATTAGAGAAATTTCATTTATCTCCCCAATAGGCACTACAATTTACAATAAGTTACCGCTATACATAAACACAATTGATAATATCACAAAGTTCAGATCCACCCTGAAGACCTGGTTAAAAACAAAAAATTTTTATTCTGTTGAATGTTATTTAAGTAGGGATATTACATTGGAGTAATAATAAGACACTTTTGTTATTCTTAGTTTTAATTCTACTGTATATATGACGCTATGTCCTGTCACAATGTTGATGTAATGACATGAAATAAATAAATAAATAAAGGGACAGAAAGTGGACGATGGAAGTCACTTCTGGTGCCGCGCAAGATTCAATACTCGGCCAGGATCTCTGGAACGTTGTCTATGACAGCCTCCTGAGGTCGGAGATGCCTGAGGAAACCACTTTGGTTGGGTACGCCGATGATGTCGCAGCTCTCATTGTCGCACGCAACGTTGAGCTGGCCCAACTAAAGTTGAACCGAGTCATGCGTGTGGTCAACACATGGATGTTTGATCACGGTCTCTCGCTTGCTCTCCGTAAGACGGAGATTGTGATCCTTACGAAGAAGAGGATAGACACCGTCGTTCTGTTCCGAGTGGGAAGGGAGGTGGTCCAATCAACTCGTGCTGCTAAAGTACTTCTGGATTATGGTGGACACCAAGTTAAGCTGGAGGGATCAGATCTTCCGTACGGCAAGCAAGGCCGCTAAAGGTAGTCACTTACCTTAGTAGGCTGATGGCCAATGTCGGGGTTCCACGATCCAGCAGAAGACGTCTGTTAATGTCCGCAGTTCAGTTCGTGCTTCTTTATGGAGCAGAGGTGTGGGCAGACGCTCTCGATAAAGAGTAGTACAGGTTGCGACTCGCCCGAGTTCAACGTCGAGCGGCGCTCGGGGTGTGTTCCGCCTACCGGACAGTGTCCGAGCCTGCCGTCCTGGTGGTCGCCGGAGTTATCGCTGTCAAGCTCTTGGCAGGAGAGAGGAAGGCAATTTATCAGAGACAAGGCGAGAATTGGCAAGGACACGGCAAGAACAGAAGAGCGCTCCCGAACCTTCCAGCAGTGGCAACACAGCTGGGAGCACCACACCCGAGGACGATGGACTGCGCGACTTATTAAGCACGTCCAACCATGGGTGGAACGGCCAATTCTTGACAATTCACGGCTATTTTCGGTCGTACCTGAACCGGATGGACAAGACCGGTTCACCGGACTGCATTTATTGCCCGGGCGTTCCCAACGATGCGGAACATACATTCTTCCGCTGCCCCCGTTGGGAAGGGTCCCGCCTGAAGGCCACACAAATTTTTGGTGCATTTTCGGTGGACTCGGTCTGCCAAAAGATCTTGGAGGATGAGGACAACTGGGATTGTTTATCACAGTTCGTGCGGGGCACCCTCCTGGAAAAGAAACCCGATCTGGACCGCTAAGTGGCCCAGATCCCTTGATCGAGTGGCTGGATAAGGAGTGAGCCCCACGGGCGTTAGCCAAATTTAGGCCTAGCCTGACGTAATGTGATAAACAATTCCAGGTTAGAATCCTAAAGAGTAGAGGAGGTTTTTTAGTAGGTAAACCTGTTTTTTAGGGGAGCCCCACACTACAGGCTTGCCACCTGTGTGCGTAATGCATTTTTCTCACCTCTCCCTAAAAAAAAAGAATCATAAAAAGCGTCACCTAATAACTTAAAAAGTGAGTAAAAATTCTCGTACGGGACGGACATCGGAGCGTATTCCTAGTATTATGTTAGATTTTTTCTGTTCAAATTCTAACTCATGTACTTTTATAATTACCTCACATTTGCTTATTGTTTTGTAATGAAACATATTGTAAATAAAAATTGTGTTAAAAAAAACTTGAAACATTACCTAATTGACAGATGCTACTACAGGCTGCCAACCTGAGTTATCTAATGTCCGTTTTCTAAGAATATTTTATAAAATTATAACTGAAGAAAATCTATATGTAAATTGACTCGCCATATGCTCGCTCTCCGAATCTACATTGTCCAAGAATAAGTAAAAGTGAGCAAGCACGTAACACAGTTTATACTTTATTTTATACCATAAAATTACTTACAGTGTTCAATTAAGTTAAATGCTCATTTAATGTACGATGTGAAATACTAAATCTATTAAGTTAAACAATTATTAATGGTTCCAGTTCCAACGATGATATGTGGTTCCTGATCATCTTAGTCAACATTTAAATACAATATTTTGCTATAAAAACACGTAAAATGTAAAATAGTTCAGTTTGTGTAAGCATGCACCCTCTGCTGTTTTTACCGGTTAAGCGCCCGCTCGAGGGTTAAAGATTACACTTGCAGTATACAGTATACATTTGACGCAGGTTATTTCAATTGCATACATCTCAGGCTATACCCAGACGGGCATATATAATCTGTGATAGGTTGCTAACTTTCAGCCTTTGTCAGCTGCTCGTAGCAAAAAAAATAAAGCTTCTTAGCTTGAGTGAGTGCCAGTGCCGTGAGTGGGTGATTTAGCGTGAGCGTTATAAACTTTTTATTATTAGTTATTAAATTATGTTAAGTTTATTTGTTTATTAGTTTATACTACTGGATAAAAATGAGTGTGTCTAGTAATTCGATTATTTCGGAGGCTGATGCAGCCAAAGCCGAATCAATTAAAGGAGAAGCAAACGTGTTTTTTAAAAGTAAGTTTCAACTCTTTTAGGTTACCGTAGCTTTCCAGTTACCTAATGATCATTGATGTTCATAATATCCAATGGTCAATAATTGAATGCCCAATATATCATCACCCTCATGACTACTTAACTAGGTTCTTGAAATGTCATCTCTAAGCTACCCCACTAGTTTATATAATATAAGTAGGATCTAACTAATGGCAAATAGTAAAACTTATTCAGAATTAAATTTGCTTGGAAAAAGCTATTGTATACCTAAATTAAAACATTAATATAACTTATCAGAGAAATAAGGTTTAAGTACATACATACAGTAGTTGCCAAAATTAGGGAGACTAGAGGCAGGTAGTCCTGGCCCGTCCTAAATCCTTTATTGACAAAACATCCCCTATTACAAGGCGGCCGACCGGTTAGGAACCGGAAGGCCGCCCGGGTCTACGAATAGAACTCCCCGATTCTAAGAATTTTGACCACTGCCTTAAGTTAATTGCCCAATAATCGAACCAATGCACGTACATTAACAGTTGACGGCTTATTTGTTTCGTGTTCAATAGACGATTGCAAAGAAATTTGAATCATAGTTCTACAATATTTTATAACCTTTTCAAAAAGTTATAATCTTCTGACTAAGAGGAGTCACAACTAGGCGCTCCTCTGAGAATTCCCCAGACCCCATCGGCCTTCCTGTGCCTAACCGGTCGGCCGCGTTACAATAGGGAATGTTTTGTCAACAAAGGATTAGGACGGGCCGGGACTACCTGCCTCCAGTCTCTCTAATTTTGGCAACTACTGTACATAGGCTATATCCTCTTCTCCGCGTCCTTGTAGACAAGGTGCTGGAGGCGTCAATTGTGCCCCGCAGCTTTCTATGGGTCCACATTAGGGTGGGGTAGGTTAGGCAAAGGCCAAAGGTTGCATTGGGTTTGGCTAGAAAAATCTAGGTCAGGGAATTGCAGGTTTATGTCATTAAAACTTGCATGTTCATTCAGGAATTATTTGCTGGTGTCACTTTCTCTGATTATACTGGAAACTGACTTTTTCTCAGTCAGACCTTCTCCCTGATGGTAAGGAATGTGGACTCATAGACAGGGTGACTGGAATAACTGTGATATGCTGAGTAGACGTACGGGACAGGCCAGCAACAAAGCCATTTCTCGGACTATCACTGCCGGCTCTACCATGTAGGCGAACTAGGCGACCGCCGAGGTCCGAGGGGCACCATTGCGGCGGAAATGAGCGCCTCTGATCTGCAGTAAAGAGTGTCCCTATTGAGTGGTTTGAAAGAGGGCCCCCAATTGGCAGTAAAATGCCCCGGCCGGTGGTAAACAGCGCCCTTGATTGGCGAAAAAGTGCGCCCCTGATCCCCGGTAATGAGCGCCCTTATAAATAGTAGTTAATAGCCCCTTGATCAGTGGTTAAAAGCTATTCTACTGTCCATTTTGTCCTCTTCAACCCACAAGTTCCTTCAATGACAAGTTCCTCCAAGTGGTCCTTCAGGACCACAAGTTCGTTCGTGTCCATTCAGTCTCATTCTTACATATACAATTATGGAAGATATTCAGTGGCCAGGCTATCATTCCATTAAAATAATATATTTTCACCATTAATCAATAAAGTAGCTTAAAATAACATTATAATTGTTAATGAGAGGCAATGTCCTAAATTTCGAAAAACAATCGTGTAGAGCCTAGAATTCCTTTTCTTGTAACTTTTTGAACACGCTGTCATTTTTCCTGGGTCCCCAGGACTAAAATCAGATTGGATTGACATTTAAGATAAGTAGACCTAGTTCAATTACTCCTAATTATATTTTTAACATTTATGTTCTACTATGCTTTAGTAAATGAATTTACTATGAACAGGTGTTTAAGTGTTTAATCAAAATTATTCCCTATATTAATCTTTTAGTCAAAAAACTAACTAACTTTAAGGCCTGCCTGTGACTTCAAAATAACATTATTGAAAATTAAAAACCTTGCGGTATTACAAATTGAGATGAATTTTTGACAATTGAGAATTAAAGTTGGTCAATAGGCCCTAAATATCAATGAAGCTTCTTTAAACAAAAAAGGCTTTACTGATTAATGCAGTATACTGATAGTCTAAGATTAATAAAAATATGGATATCAAAGCACTGAAGAACATTTATTTGAAAAGTAAACATTGGAAAGTAGGATTTGGAAAATACAATAGGCTATAGCTGTGTTAACTTGTATAATGTTATTAAACCAGCAGGCCTGATCCAGTTTTGTGTTTGTTTACAGAGGGTGACTTTAACAAAGCAATAGATCTCTACTCAGCTGCTATAGAAGTAAATCCTAATGTGGCTGTGTATTATGGTAATAGAAGTATAGCTTACCTGAAGACTGAATGCTATGGATATGCCCTAAGTGATGCAACTAAAGCTATAGAAATCGACAGGAGTTACATTAAGGGCTACTACAGGAGAGCAGCTGCACATATGTGTCTTGGGAAATTTAAACAGGCTCTTAGGGATTTTGAAGCTGTAAGTATCTTGTCAATTTCTAACCACCTGAACAGTTATTGTACAATTATGCAGTACGATTCGGCAGTTAAGCATGTTTAAAATACTCTTTAGAGAAAATTTTAGCGAATTTCCCTATAGGGAATACGCTATTACGGTAGTAGCCATGGTAAGACAAGACCTAAGCCCGGGTTTTCATTTTGAGGTCCCCAGAAGCCAAAAACACCATTTGTTCGTTTTCATATATATGTGTATATATATACACAAAAAAAAAAAAAAAATTTTAAAAAATTTAAAAAAATTTAAAAGTTAAATATATATATAGGCTATATATATTTAACTTTTAATTTTTTTTTTAAATTTTTTTTGTATAAATATATATATATATATATTATTATGAACATATTTTTTAACAAAGCACCCTTAGTTTTTGAAGAATTTTTATTTGGTTAGACTAACATGTTTCGGACATTAATGCCATCGTCAGAGTCAATATAACCTCACATCTAATTATTTATATAAAATCTATATACATCTGTATAAATAAATAATAAAATAAACATATGATATAAAGTTCTAGTCTAATAAACTGGTGCAATATATTATATAAAATCTTTTCTTCTCTTAGTTTTTGTTCTGCCTTATGCTTATTTTGTCGTAGATAGGGTTTTGTTGGTTGACTTGCATGGTGTTAAGTAAATTCATTGGGTCTCTTTTATTGTTTATATAGATATGGAGTTCTTCTTTTACATTCAGTCTTTCGGGTCGTCTCTCATATTCTAAGATGGATAAATTTTCTTCCATAGTTTTGTACGTATGACCCGAAGACATCAAATGTTCTGCATAGTTCGATTTCATTGTAGTTTTGTTCATTGATTTTAAGGCTTGTAAGTGTTCTTTGAATCGGAACTTAAGGTTTCTCTTAGTTTGCCCTATGTAATATTTATCGCAGTCACTACAATTTAATTTGTATAGCCTACTCCAGATTTGTTGTAGTCTTTATCTTGTAGAGGAGGTCTATTTTCACTCTTATTATTTATCATTTTGAAAATATTGTTTTTCGTTTGGTAACTTATTTTGAAATTTGAATTTTGGAAGGTTTTTCGAATAGCTTTATTTATAAACGGATTGTAAGGAACACATACATATTTGTTTGATTCTTCGTTTGATTGAGGCTCATTCTGGGATAATTTTTGTTTGCTTATTTTCTTTTTATAATGAGATATAATGAGCCTAACCAAAGTAAGTATAGAACAAAACTATTTCAGTTTTAACTCAAAATATTATTTGCAAGAAGAAGGTCTTCCAATGGGGTCCCCATAATCGGGTCTACTGGCCAACATTTATATGCATGAAATGGAAACCACCAAAATTATAAATAGTTCCAACCCGTACAACAACAAAATAAAATATTGGTATCGTTATGTCGATGATGTGATTTGCTTATTCGACGGTAATGAAAATGAATCCAAAGACTTTTTAACATATTTAAATACTTTATCAAGAACTATCAAATTCATGGAAGAAGTACAGAAAAAGAGTATTAACTTCCTAGATATAACAATATCAATTGAGAATAATCTCCATTCATTTGATATATTTAGGAAACCAACCACAACAGATGTCATCATTCCTTATGATTCAAATCACCCGTGGCAACAAAAGATAGCCGGTTTTCACTCACTTATTCATAGACTTGTTAACATCCCTTTAAACCACGATAACTACAAAAAAGAGAAAGACCTCATTTTAAATTTAGCTGTTACAAATGGTTATAAACCCAAAATGATTCATAAATTGATAAAAAAGAAAATAAGCAAACAAAAATTATCCCAGAATGAGCCTCAATCAAACGAAGAATCAAACAAATATATATGTGTTCCTTACAATCCGTTTATAAATAAAGCTATTCGAAAAACCTTCCAAAATTCAAATTTCAAAATAAGTTACCAAACGAAAAACAATATTTTCAAAATGATAAATAATAAGAGTGAAAATAGACCTCCTCTACAAGATAAAGACTACAACAAATCTGGAGTAGGCTATACAAATTAAATTGTAGTGAATGCGATAAATATTACATAGGGCAAACTAAGAGAAACTTTAAGATCCGATTCAAAGAACACTTACAAGCCTTAAAATCAATGAACAAAACTACAATGAAATCGAACTATGCAGAACATTTGATGTCTTCGGGTCATACGTACAAAACTATGGAAGAAAATTTATCCATCTTAGAATATGAGAGACGACCCGAAAGACTGAATGTAAAAGAAGAACTCCATATCTATATAAACAATAAAAGAGACCCAATGAATTTACTTAACACCATGCAAGTCAACCAACAAAACCCTATCTACGACAAAATAAGCAATATAAGGCAGAACAAAAACTAAGAGAAGAAAAGATTTTATATAATGTATTGCACCAGTTTATTAGACTAGAACTTTATATCATATGTTTATTTTATTATTTATTTATACAGATGTATATAGATTTTATATAAATAATTAGATGTGAGGTTATATTGACTCTGACGATGGCATTAATGTCCGAAACATGTTAGTCTAACCAAATAAAAATTCTTCAAAAACTAAGGGTGCTTTGTTAAAAAATATGTTCATAATAATATTCCTAGCAGCCCTGTGTAACCAATACAATTTATTAAATATGGCAAACAACCAAAGTCTTATTCAAAAATACAAATACCTCACACTAAGGCATGAGACAATCAAAGAAGATATACAGTTTAATAAAAAATGCTTATTAGAAAATGTGATCCCAAACTATGTGAAAATTCATTGCAACTCCACAACCCCAGCAGCTCAAAGAACGCTTAAAACAGCAAAAACAACATTAGTGAAAGAAGAAATAAGATATCTATATTCCAAATTGCATTGCCTAAAAGAATCTAAAGAGACAATACTTAAAGATTTAAAAAATAAAATACTTTTCATGATGAAACAATAGATGAAATAATGCACAACGTATCAGAATGGATCAAACCAATACTCAAAAGGAAAAGAGAAACTCATGGCAAGAAAATACAAAGCTTGATAGCCTCTCAAAAGCAAACAATAAAAAACAGAACATTGAAAGAAATATTTAGTCATGCAGTACAGAATCTAACGGATATTGAATTTACTGAAAAAGAAACCACTTTATTAGGTAAATCACTAAAATGTAATATTAATTTAGATCACAAAATGAAAAATATTGAAAATGATCTAATTAATATGGAAATAGCTATAAAGAAAACTGATGTTAACATACAAGACTCAGTCAGGTGTAATTTTATACATGAACTAGACAAAACCAATATCAACTCGGTTAAACCGAACAGATTAATTAAGAATAAAGTAGACGAAGAAATGAAATTGATAGACTCAATCTCTAATAAACTTAAACATAACAACTCAATTATCACAAAAGCAGACAAAAGTACATCAGTTGTCATTATAAGCAAAGATGATTACAACAAAAAAGTAGAAACATTTTTAGCAAGTAATAAATATAAAGAGCTGATTAAAGATCCGACTGCAGATTTCAGCAAAATTGTAAACGAAAAAATATCAAAATGTAAAACTATACCCTTAAAAGAAAAGAACCAAATGAAAACTATAAATGCAAATCCACCAGTATTGAGAGGGCAACCTAAAACTCATAAAAAAGAATGCCCAATACGTCCTATAGTAAACTTTATAAATGCACCAACCTATAAAATGTCAAAATTTCTAAATGAAAAAATTAAAAATAGCATTCAGTTAAAAAATGGATACAGTCTTAAGAATACATATGATCTTATAGATAAAATTAAAGATGTTGAAATACCCCCTAATGCCTTGCTACTATCTTTTGATATAGTCAACATGTATACCAATATTCCAACTAAAGACACTATAGAAATCACAAGAAAGTACCTGACAAACGGAAAAGCTTTAAATAAAAATGAAGTTAATGATATAATGAGCCTAACCAAAGTAAGTATAGAACAAAACTATTTCAGTTTTAACTCAAAATATTATTTGCAAGAAGAAGGTCTTCCAATGGTCCCCATTTTCGGGTCTACTGGCCAACATTTATATGCATGAAATGGAAACCACCAAAATTATAAATAGTTCCAACCCGTACAACAACAAAATAAAATATTGGTATCGTTATGTCGATGATGTGATTTGCTTATTCGACGGTAATGAAAATGAATCCAAAGACTTTTTAACATATTTAAATACTTTATCAAGAACTATCAAATTCACGGAAGAAGTACAGAAAAAGAGTATTAACTTCCTAGATATAACAATATCAATTGAGAATAATCTCCATTCATTTGATATATTTAGGAAACCCACCACAACAGATGTCATCATTCCTTATGATTCAAATCACCCGTGGCAACAAAAGATAGCCGTTTTTCACTCATTTATTCATAGACTTGTTAACATCCCTTTAAACCACGATAACTACAAAAAAGAGAAAGACCTCATTTTAAATTTAGCTGTTACAAATGGTTATAAACCCAAAATGATTCATAAATTGATAAAAAAGAAAATAAGCAAACAAAAATTATCCCAGAATGAGCCTCAATCAAACGAAGAATCAAACAAATATATATGTGTTCCTTACAATCCGTTTATAAATAAAGCTATTCGAAAAACCTTCCAAAATTCAAATTTCAAAATAAGTTACCAAACGAAAAACAATATTTTCAAAATGATAAATAATAAGAGTGAAAATAGACCTCCTCTACAAGATAAAGACTACAACAAATCTGGAGTAGGCTATACAAATTAAATTGTAGTGACTGCGATAAATATTACATAGGGCAAACTAAGAGAAACTTTAATATCCGATTCAAAGAACACTTACAAGCCTTAATATCAATGAACAAAACTACAATGAAATTGAACTATGCAGAACATTTGATGTCTTCGGGTCATAAGTACAAAACTATGGAAGAAAATTTATCCATCTTAGAATATGAGAGACGACCCGAAAGACTGAATGTAAAAGAAGAACTCCATATCTATATAAACAATAAAAGAGACCCAATGAATTTACTTAACACCATGCAAGTCAACCAACAAAACCCTATCTACGACAAAATAAGCAATATAAGGCAGAACAAAAACTAAGAGAAGAAAAGATTTTATATAATATATTGCACCAGTTTATTAGACTAGAACTTTATATCATATGTTTATTTTATTATTTATTTATACAGATGTATATAGATTTTATATAAATAATTAGATGTGAGGTTATATTGACTCTGACGATGGCATTAATGTCTGAAACATGTTAGTCTAACCAAATAAAAATTCTTCAAAAACTAAGGGTGCTTTGTTAAAAAATATGTTCATAATAATATTCCTAGCAGCCCTGTGTAACCAATACAATTTATATATATATATATATATATATATATATATATATATATATATATATATATATTTATACACACATATATATATATACACATATATATGAAAATGAACAAATGGTGTTTTTGGCTTCTGGGGACCTCAAAATGAAATTTGGTATGGAGGTGTAAGACCAGGTATATTTTCATGAGTTCGCGAACCAGCATTGTCGGGTTATGGGAACAGGGTTTTATGGGGTTTCAAAGGGGTAAAAAATGGATTTTTGGCATTTTTGGACCTTAATTTTTAAAATTCATCAATTTTAACTGACACCATTTAAAAGAGCTTAAAAAAAACAATTTGGTATTTTGAATTTTTATCATAGCATAACTGGTTACGGGGCAAATCCAAAAATGTGTTTTCCCTGTTATTCTTAAGGGAAATCAAGAAAACCCTACGGTATATCTTGTTTATTTATTGACATAACTTAATCAAATTTGGTATGTAGCCTACATTATCTATACTAGGTATACAATGCAGTTGTCTGCTTGCAATATTGAGCGGAGCGACTATTTATTAAATCAATAATAGCAAATATTTTAAAGGTAATTCAAGTGAGCTCGTTCGCTACGCTCACTCGCCGTCAGGCTTTAGCTCGTTCGCTGCGCTTACTCGCTATTTGGGTTAGCTCGTTCGCTACGCTCACTCGCCGTCAATTTAGTTCGTTTGCTGAGCTCACTCATCTTTTGGGTCAGCTCATTTGTTGCACACACTCGGCGCCAGATTTAGGTTGTTCGCTGCGCTTACTCGCCACAAGTCTGTACCGTAATACTCTAATTTTTGAGTAGGCAGGTTTTCTGCGACGGGGTATTATATGTTTACAATATATTAAATGGTGCGTTGTGCAAGATTTGCACCTCCTCTCCGTAAATGTGGCATTTCATTCACGTACAAAGGTAAACAAACCACTAAAATAAACAAAACAACAATTTCACATAAAACTACTGTATTCACAAACAGCTGATAGTAACAGTCTGCAGTTAAATTTGATCCTTATAACAGCTGTATAATCGACACACAGTAAACAAACCAAATAAAATATTTCTCCTATTAAAATAACATGGTAACTTTAGAGGGCTTTAGGGCATAACACTTATGTCCGATTTGGACCATTTCAGATTTATACCTTCCCATAGATGGTTACTATGACCGAGCAAAATTTTGTGAGGATCACTCAAGCCGTTTAGGAGGAGTACTTGTAAATAAAAAGCCAGAGTGTAGTATAGGAGCTTCGCTCGCTCCGCTCAATAAGGTTTAACTTATACTTGCTTACAAAACCCATATGGCGGTAAACCTACATACTCACCCTCACCCCCATGGGGTTTATGGGGAAAATAAAAATTGCCAGAGTTTGATAACATTTTGTGTTTATATTCACCAATTATTGATTAACTTAGATTTTCTAACAACACCCAATGGCAGCAAACTTACATACTCGATCCTATGGTGTTTTTATGGGGAAAGTAAATAATCTGAAATTCCATTGGAAATTCGCTGAGTACGCAGGTCTGCTGCGACGGAGGTATTATTTACCATAATAGAGAGCTTATGTCTTACCAGGGGCTTGAAGTACCTAATAGGCCTAATCTGGAATAATGGCAGCGACTGTTGCTTTTTGGTAGTGCTCTGGATGAACCAGTCGGCCTGGGTTCAACTCCCAGCTTGGGGACAAAAAGATTGTTCGGTAAAAATAGATAACATTTGTTTTGTGTTATTTCAGGTTGTTAAAGCAAGGCCCAAAGACAATGATGCACGACTAAAATATCAGGAGTGTAATAAAATAGTTAAGAAATTGGCTTTTGAAAAGGCCATTGCAGTTGATGATACAAAAAAATCCATAGCGGACTCAATAGATTTTGAGAGCATGGGTAAGTGATTCTGTTTGTCCTACTGGTTCTTTATTGAATTGTTACTGTGTAATATTATTATGAATGATTAGTTTCTCTTCCAAAATGAAGAAAATTTGTTGTTTACCCTAACAAATTTCATATAGGGAGTATGCTACAGCAATACTGGTACGTAACACATAAGGTGTGCAAGTATTCGAACTTTCGAGCTTTTTATTATTCTCCTCGGGCTTGATGTGTTTTGAAAAAGCTTGAATTTCAAGCTGAACTTGAAATACAAAGTGAAAATATACTTAATTTTCTTTGTAATCTAAAGTAATGTTATGATCATTTTACTTTATACATACATTGATAAAGACAAATAAAATAAAAACTTACAATTTACAAATTTACATAATGATGGGACATGTTGTATCAAAATCCCGTACAATCATAAAATTAAAAACGGTATCATCTAAACAAAATGTAACTCACAATTTGTGCCCAAACAAAAAAGGAAAAAAATTAATTTAACAATGTTACTGGCTACTGATAGCCAAAGTAAAAAATAATTTTTTCTTTGTACAGTAGAGACCCTATAGTCTTCTAAGCGGCCCCATTAGTTTCTGGTATGTACTACCGCTAATTAAGTTTTTCTCAACTTGTGGGAAAATACAATCAACTATAGAGGTAATCAGGCCGCGGTCTTCCGGAAATAAAATGTTTAGCTTCGGGCGTTTTTTATGGTCAAAATAGACAAGAGTATACTTGTTCCATGTTATATCACTAAAATATATCTGATAAATTGCCATTTTTCATACTTCTCGTTATTGGATGTCCTCAAAAACATTGTGTTCGTGTTCTATTTTTGATCGTTATCTTTTTTTTTGGTGATTCGCGGCCCGATGTAACACGGAAGTCAGGTCACCAGTTGAATTCTGTCGCTATTACGGTAACATTCACAAATTAGGGCCTTTTTTGATAGAAGACAAGTAATATTGTCCATTAAATGCAGTTTCATCGCTAGTAACTGCTTGCGTCCGTTGTCCGATCGTCATTTCAGCGTTAATACAGCGTTCGAGCGAGCAAATCATGATTGTTACAAAGTCGATAGGCCTACTCAGTATTGATTGGGCAACTATGAGACCCTTCATTGTTAAATACACCCTAATAGTTCATTGTTGGAAAACACATATAATACAGTTCTTTATTTAACCCATTTAGTAAACTGTCGGTTAATCCGGCCATTTTCAAATCCGGCCACCTCGGGACCGGATTTGAAGGCTTCTACTGTACGTTAGTTTTAAAATTTCATTTCTTTCCTTTCATTTTGTTCTCTCAGTTTTTAAACAGTTTAAAACTAAGAGGAGGGGTGTGTGGGGAACAGAACATGTAGTAGTCATAAACTAGCCTAATTATATTTAGCGCAAATGAAATTTAAAATGAAATTTGTAACTTAGAATGGTAAACTAAGTGGTTATGTAGTTATTGTAAGTACTAATTTGCAGAGTACAAATCAACTAAATTTACTAAAACTGAGAGTAGTTGAAGAATTAAAGTAAAAATAGTACTTTTCTTCCCGACTTATTCCTAGGATTCCTCCGCTAAGCGTCCTCTTGAGGGTTAAGTTCCTGTGGATGTTGCTGAAGAGGGCGTTTTACTGGTATCATGCCTGAGTTTGAGACAACGTGATGACTCTAGTGGTAAAAAGTAATTTAAACGTGATTTTGTGTATCGGTTGCTAATAAATTTAAAACTACTTTTCTAGCTATTGAAGATGAGTACAATGGGCCTTCCCTTGAAGATGGCAAAGTGACAGAAAAGTTCATGAAAGACTTAATGGAAACATACAAAAATCAAGGAAAACTTCATAGAAAATACGCTTACAAGGTAAAGATTAAAAACAATAGAACTCAATTTGCAATTAAGCTTCAGTGGGCCACACAAAGTAAACTTCATTTTTGTTAATTTTAGTACAACAGTGCTATACATTTTTAAATTGTGTTCAAATGCAATCAGTTATACAGTTGGTTTTTACCTCATATAGCCTGTGACAATAATTGGTGACAGGCTGTGTAAAAATAATTTGAGGCTGATGGTAACTAGGTATCATAATTTGCCTCATCCAAATAGCGTCACAATGTTATTTGGACGGCACTTGACGATGAAAAATTTAGCTAAAGAAATCATTCCAAAACCAACTTATAGACCTATTTATACTCTTCAATAATATAAGTATTTTTTAAAACACTTATCTTTTTCTGTTAGAATTGGAAACAGGCTGTGTAAAAATTATTTAAAACTGATGGGAACTAGATATTATAATTTGCCTGATCCAAGTAGCATCACAATGTTATTTTGCTAAAGAAACCATTCCATTCCAGCTTTTAAACCTATTTCTGACGCTTTAATTATATAAATAATTTTAAAAACATTTATCTTTTTTTGTCAGATAACACAAAGTAAACCAATGAATAAATTATTTCTCAATTTTAGGATAGACCTCAACAGTTTAACGTAGGAATTTTCCTCTAGTTTATCTAACCATAAGTTACTTTTGAACTGGGTTGCATTATCGGTTTGAATTTTATTTGGCATGCCATGTTCTCTAAAATGGTGGTCAAACAATTTGTTAATAATGGTGTTTGCGTTAGCACGCCGAATAGGATATAACTTGACATACTTGGTGTAGATATCGATCACGATTAAAATGTATTTTACGTTTCCTACGCTGGTGGGTAAAGGTCCAATAACATCTACTGCTAGCTGGTCGTTTTTCTGGAAACATCTTATCCCTTGGGCGGTTCCTTGGAGAGGGTGTGTACTTATTTTGCATCTTTGACACAAGTCGCAAGTGGCTAAAGTGGCTCGAATTCTCCTATTCATATTCTTGAAAATAAAGGTTTCGGCTAACAACATGTAACATTTCTTTGCACCGCAATATAGGTAATATTTGTGGCATTCCCAAATTAACCGGTCAATTAAACTTTCTGGGATTACGATTTTCCATTGTTCCTTTAATTTTTGGTATAAAATGTCTTTGTGGATTCGGTAATTTCTTGATATTTTGTTGTGTTCTGGTGTGCCGGGTTGATTGTTCAAAAGGTGTCCAATGGTGACTCTTAATCGGGGATCTTTGAATTGTAATTGTGGGAGGTTTTGAAATTCAAGTTGTAACTGTGGGTCTTGGATCCTCTGTATGTGGTTTATGTAGTTTATGGTTATGGTACACTTTGGGTGCGGCTTGGTCACCGGTGACCGGTAGCGAAACACGCGCGCCGGCCTGCCCGGTCACGTGTCGCCTGCCGTGACTCGACGAAATGAATCAGTCAGTGTGGCCCTGTTTTTCGGAGTTGTTTATACGTGCGTTACTAGGACAACCTGCCTTCTTTCGGTTGTGCGTCGCCCGCATTTCCCGTGGGCCGGCTCCGGTCCATTGTGACCTGAACTTTTTTAATTACTTTTAACTCTTTGTGAAGTGTTTCTTCCGTGTTTTGGTGTGTTTTGTGACACAATATTATGTTTAATATTGTTTAATTTTAGTTTTATCGTTTTTTATTTAAAATGGAATCCCCAGTACCAGAAATGCATCGACCAGTACCTTGACGAAGTTTGAGTAAAAAAACAATGGTTGGGAGAGTGGAAGGGGCTGTAATTGTAAATAGTTGTAAATATTAGTTATAATTCTATTGAACATTATTATAATTATATTAAACATTTTTGATGTAAAAATTCAATATTGTCTTACGAAAAACCATGTATTGTCGTTGCGCGGGCCGGCTCGGTCACAGGAGACCTGCACTTTTGGACGCCATTTTTTTGGTGAAATAATGCAAGAACGCCAGTTTGCCGCCTCAATCTGGACATCTGGAGACAAAAAGTAAGATTTTATGAAAAAAAAAATGTTCAGGCCCGCGGGAAAGATTTCCGATATTCTCTGCTGCACTCAACGTGTTAATTCTTGGGGAGGGCAATTTAGAATAGAGTTTTGTTTTTGTGGTGTACGGCTGAGGGCGTCGGCTGTAGGATTTTCTATGCCTTTACAATGAATAATTTTGAAATTGTTTTCTTGGATGACAAGTGTCCATCTGGCTAATCGATTATTAAGGAGTTTACAGGTTTTTAGGAATGTAAGGGCATGGTTGTCAGTGACGATCTTTAATTTAGTTCCTAATACAATGTACCTGACCTTTTGTAGACAGTAAACGATGGCCAGTAGTTTCTCTGTAGTGGCGAAACGTTGTTCGGCTGGTTGAAGAGCCCTGGACATGAAAGTTATGGCGGCCTTTTCTTCGTTGTCCTTTATTTGATATAAATTTCCTCCGATAGCGAAATCTGAAGCGTCTGTTTGTAGATAGAAAGGTCGAGAAGGGTCAGGGTGAGACAAAACATTTGTTTGGAGGAAGAGGTTCTTTATGTCTTGGAAAACTTGGCCTTCATACTCGGTCCAGATAAATTTTGTTCTTTTTAGAAGTTAACTTTAGGAGGGGTTGTACTGTTTGGGAAAACTTGTCCAAAAACTTGTTGTAATAATTGATGCATCCTAGAAATGATTTTAGTAGTGTGCGGTTCTTTGGTGTTGGGAAATCCAATATCGGTTGAAAGCGGCTTTTGTCCATTTCGAGTCCATTTTAGCGAATTTCCCATAGGGAATAAGCTATTACCGTAGGTCTCATGGTAAGACCTAAGCCCGGGACCATGTTACTTTTTTGTTTTGAGGTGCCCAGAGACCAAAAATAATAGTCATTAAAATTTATATAAATATATATATACATATATATATATATATATATATATATATATATATATATATATATATATATATATATATGTGTGTACCTAGACACGATAACTCTCGTAAAAATGGTCCGATCGACACCAAATTTGGTAGAGATGTGTAATCCTATGTTTATTCGGATGAGATTGAAAACCAGACATATCGACCTACTGGAAGGGGTAGTTTTGGGGGGTTTTGTACACCAAAAATGGGTTTTTTGCATTTTTCATAGGTAAATTTGAAAAATTTTAAATTTTTAATTTGACCATTGGATTTAGCTCAAAAAACACACAATTTAGTATTTTGAAGCTTTGCTCTATCTCCATTGGTTACCGAGATATTACAAAGTCTAAAGACAGTACAGTACATTGTCTTTTGGGGCTCCAATGTTAATCTTATGGAGAATAAGGATTTGTTAATATTTCATTTATTAACCAATATTTTTGGATGAAACTTGGTATTTAGCTTCATTTGGTTCGGATTCATCCACTTAAGGTAAAAAATCTTGGTTTTTGTACTTATCATGGCAGCAAACCTGCATACTCTTTTCCCATGTTAATCATATGGAGAATAGGCAAACTCTTTTATTTATGTACAGATATTGATGAAATTTATGATATGGCTTTATATGGTCGAAATAAATTTTTTCTATGCTAAAAACCTACTTTTAGTGTCCCCCATGGCAGCATACCTGCATACTCTTTCCCTTTATTTATCTTAAGGAGAATAGACATTTATTTCCCTATTTATTAGCACGTGATGAAATTTCGTTTACAAGTTTAGCTGGTCAAAATTAATATTACTAATTTGGAAATTCGCTGAGTACGCAGGTCTGCTGCGACGGGGGGTATTCAGTTAAAGTGTAGCCCAAGAAAGGAACAGAACTTTGGCAAAATTTAGACATAGAAAATTTGACTGTCATGTTCGCTTCTGTTAATTGACCAAGAATGTAATCTAAATGCTGAAGGTGTGTTTGAAAATCGGGAGAAATGATACAGATGTCGTCTATATATATCATGGTGAAATCTTTGATAGAATCACCGAATACCTGATCGAGGGCTCGAACTAAGGCGGCTTGGGACGTTGAAATTGAATTCCAAAAGGGGTAACTCTATAGTGATATGTTTTTCCTCTGAACTGGAAAGCGGTGCATTGACGTGATTCTTTTGATAACAAGACTTGCCAATATGAGGCGGTAAGGTCAATGCTGCTTATGTATTTGGCGTGACGGCACTTGGCTAAAACTTCACTTACTCGTAATCTGGTATGATGATTTGGTTAGCTTTGCGCGCATCTAAACATAACCTGATTTCTCCTGTCTTCTTCACAACTGGTACAATTGGATTGATAAAGGTGCTGGTGCTGCGTTCAATAATTCCTAGTTCCAACATTCTTTCGATTTCCTTCTGGACTGCCTCTTGGTGTACTAAAGGGACGGGGTATGCATAACTTTTGAAATTTTGTGGATTATCTACTTTAAGGACATGTTCATATTTATTACAGACTCCGGGCTCATCCGAAAATGTATGGTTATACTTGAGAATTAGGTCACTTAACTCGTTTCGTTGCTGTTCATTTAGTAGTGGATTATCTTCTAGGGACTTGTGAACTATTTCAGGGGAGAGACTTGTAGTAGTTTTACTCGTACTAGGATCAGGATTATCATCGTTCGCATATATATCATTATTATTATATTCATAGTAATCATCATCATTGTATTTATTATTAATAGTTGACTGCCTTAGGCTTTCCTCAAATACAAAGTTACATGTGACACAATCAATCTCAACCTCTCCGAACTTCAAAGTTATATTATTATTATTTATATTTATTTTAATTAACTTATCTTTAAAATTCATTTCAAACTGCCATAATTCCAACGTGTCGTTCCCAATTATTAAACTCCTGACTAGGTTTGGCACGAGCAAAACTTGAAGTTGTGTGTGAATATTCTCAATATTTATTGGTATCATTATTATTCTATTTATGCGCTTGGACTTCTCTCCTGTAGCAGTTTTAATGTGGACTTTCGTAATGGGTAACTCTTCAAAACGACCTAAATTTATTCTCTTGAAACCATTGTTCTGACATACATGTTATATTTGAGCCTGTGTCGATTAATGCTTTAATTGGTATTTGATTTATTCTTACATTTATTTCTGTTTAATGTCATTTACAAACTTATTAGGGTTTGGTTCTTCGGATAATAAAATTTCTCTATCACAACAAACTATATCGGTTTCCAAAGGATATGGTATAGTGTAATTATTATCATTATTTGGCCTACGGTTTCCGACTTTTTCAATTAGCACTGAAGAGACAATGGGAGGTTTGTTTAAAGGTGTATCTTGCAGGCCAGTATTGTTCCCAGTGCATTCTAGTTTAAAGATTCAGATTGAAATGATGGTGACGCAGGTGGTCGGTGGTTTTGCTGTGTTCCCTCGGCTATGGTGGTACATATTTGTTTTTGTTCATTTGTGGGATACCTGTGTCCTTGTGGTGGGTTTCTGTCATAGCGTGTTTGAGTTTGCCAGTGCGGTTTATTCCGTCTAGGGTATTGTGGGTTCTGATAATTAGTGGATTGGTTGTTTTGATTTTATCTTGGCTGGTAATTGTTATAGTTGGCGTTGTGTTGGTCTCTGGGTTGACGGTAATTATTTTGTGGTTGGATGTTGTTTGGTCGGCTGTTTTGATGGTGTGGGGAGGGAGATCTGGAGCGGTTCTGATGTTGGGTTTGGTGATTTTTAGGTCTGCGGTGGCTGTCCCTGATATCTTCCCGCTGTAGCAAGGTTTCAAAGGCTGAGATGGTGTTTGCGTTTTGTACTATACGGGCGTCTTGTATGAGTTCGCTGAAGTGGTCACTCATGATATTGATTATCTCATCCTCTGATAGTGGGGGAGTCATGGATTTTAGTGTGAGTACTCTTTCTATGAAATATTCAGATCGGGTCAGTGTGCCTCCTGGTCTGTATTTTTCGTTCTCCATTCTTTGTTTGATTCCACATTGGATTTCACGACTCCAAAATTTTGTTAGGAATGCGTTTTCAAAGTCTTGCCAGCTTTTTATGTCGTCTTTAATTAGAGAAAACCACCGGGATGCATTTCTTTCAAGACTAGCCTCGATTACGTCAATTAGGTGATCTCTCGTGTCTATTTTGTGTGTTTGTCTTTGCATGCTTTTGAGGTAGTATTTGTGTAATTTTCGGAGGAATTCCGGGGGTCCGTGTTCTCTTCCTGATAATTTGGGCAAGGGGTTCTCTGGGGATTGTCCATTATTGCATGTAACATAAACTGTGGGTGTAATAGTTTGTTTGCTAATGACATCGTTTTGCAATGCCTCAATTTTTTCGCTATGTTCGGTCATTGTGGTTGTTAGGTCTTGAATAGTTCTTTGATTTCGTTCAATTTTGGCTGAATTTTCTTTGACTAGAGGGTTGAGTGTGTTGTGAATTTGTTTGGTGTTTTCTTTGATAATTTTATCCATGTTTTTCTGCTGGGTGTCGTTATTTACTCGTATTTGATCTTGAATTTGGTTTAATTGAGAGGCTAAGGTGGAGTTTATGTGGTCTTTAATGTGTTCATGTTGTGAGTTGATTACATCATTAACCTCCGTTTTGTAATTGTCTAGACTGGCTTTGAAATCAACTTTGAGGTTGTAAACGTTTTCTGTGATTTGAGTGGTCAGTTTAGTTTCAATTTGTTTTATTTCAGAGGATTGTGTGTGTTGGATTTCCCGTATTTCATTTATTTCTGATTTTAATCCACTCTGTGTATTGGTTAAAGTTTCAATTTTCTCATTTAAGACTTCACAATGATTTTTAATTTCCAGTTTAAGGTCGGATTTCACTGAATCGATGTTAGATTTAATCACGTCCATGTCGGATTTCACTGAATCAATGTTAGATTGAATATCAGATTTAATTATGTCCATGTCGGATTTTACTGAATCGATGTTGGATTTAATGTCAGATATAATGTCTGTTTTTAAGGATAGAAACATGTGTTGTATTTGCGTAATCAAGTCAGCTGTTGGGATAGCGGTGGGAAGTGTGTCGTCGGTGCGCGGCGATTGGCTCTCGTCGTGTGCGGTTGGCGATTGGGCGATGTTCATGTTCTGCCGGCTGGGTGACGTCATAGTCAGCTGGGTTTTTTGGGTTTGAGGCGGTGGATGCGTGCGCAACGTGATCAGCTGTGTTGACGTTAGACGTATCAAGATGGCTGAGCGTATTTGCTTCTGTTGTTATTGTGTCCGTGTGTTGTGTGTCAATGTCGATGTCTTGTTCCGGTACGGAGTCAGCTGTTAATGTAGTGGAATTGTCGGTTTCATATTCGTTAACCGTTTCCGCCCTATCATCTGTTTCGTGTTCATTTTCATTATCCCCGCTAACTTCACATAATTTCTGGGATGGTTTGAGATTGGGACGTAAATTGTATGGGGTCGCCATATTGGAATGAAATTAAAGGCAAGTACAAAATTGAGTGGGATATTAAAATAATATGGTGGATAAATAAATGACTTATTTCTAACAGTGTTTTATTTCTGTCTAACTTAGGTTATGTGTAATCGAGGCTATGACGTCTATCTAGGTTGTATTTTACTTGGGCTAGCCTAGCGTACTACTTCAAACACGATTCAAAATTTTTTTGAGAATGCCCTACGTTGGGCGCCATTTTGCAAACTCCCACACACTCTTCTGTCTTACAAACTATTTCTTATTTATAACAATAAGATATCTGAATAAATAATCTTGGTACAATAAACAAGCAATTTTATTCACTTTAGGTGAGACAAATAAATATTCGAAAATTTAAGGGACTAACAAACAATGGTTTATACAATTACTGGGGGGATATTTAAATTAATTGAATAGTGAATTGTCCTTAATGTCTTTGTGCTCCGGCCTAGCTACAGTGGTAGAAATGATTATTCTGAATCTCAGGGGGTGTTGGATCGTGGGGACATTCTCTTGTAAAATTTCCAATTATTGAATGTAAAATAATAATTCTTGATGTTAGTTTAGATTTGTGATTACTTCAAAATTAAAATTGGATTAGTCTTTGAAGAGATTAAAATGGATAAGATATGGTCATTCAGTCTAGGTTCAGTTATAGGCTATCACTATTTGAATGTAAATTGTAATTGAATTATCTTGAATAATTGATAAAGTCTGTTAATTGATAAATTTAGTCTCTTGATAAAATTCTAATTAATTTCTTTGGCTTCTAAAGGCACTGGATAAATTTAGTCTTTAGTATAGATGGAAATTACCAATATTTGGTTCTTCACCAATAACCACTTCTTCTTTGGCCAAATAATAAAGGGAATAATATTAGTGGTATTGGCTCTTCTTCCTATTGTAAAATTTGGGATTAAATTGACCCAAATACTATTTTATGGGATTATTTTACACTTGGGGTTGAGACCCGGTTTAAAAATGAAGTTAACACAATGAGGCCATAATTGCAAGAGAGAGAAATTGGAGTTGATGCTCAGCAACAATGTAGAGATCATATGTTTATTCTTCAGGTCTTGATTCTTGCTTTGGAAACACATGACACTTCACTGAATTTAATTCACTATTTTGAATCACATACTATATAAAATTAGAATGACCATGTTCATTTAAACTAATAAATTTGATATGAGTTTGAAGTAGTTTTGTTTACATTATAAATATATTATATTAATTTGAACTAGGTATTATCTTCTGACATTCCTTGTCGCTGGTGTTTAAGTTGCGACTCGTTTCGTCACTACAGTGACATTTTCAAGCATCTTCGCACTAGCGTTTCGTCATAAGTTAAAATCAAACTCTTATAACGAAACGCTAGTGCGAAGATGCTTGAAAATGTCACTGTAGTGACGAAACGCGTCACAACTTAACCACCAGCGACAAGGAATGTCAGAAGGTAATACCTAGTTCAAATTAATTTCGACATTCCAGTAGTAGGATATGAATTAAAAAAAAAATATATATATTATATTAGGCTATGTTTAAAATAAATATTTACTGAGGCTAGGCTATTATTATTTTTAGGTGAGTGTTGAAATGATTAATATAAATATATAACATAATTATTAAATTATGCCTAATTAATATCTATGACAGGTTAGTTAAATACAATATGTAGGCTATCTGGAATTTGATAATAAATATTTACATGTGGATCCGGGTTGAATTGTTTATTTATTGGTTTATTTACAAACATAATTTGTGAACTGTTGCAACCTCAACAGTTTAACGTAAAAAGGCCTAATGCTTCTAAATATGAAGAATAGGCCATACTTAATAATCTTTGAAGCAGAATGGAAATAGGACCTCTTGTTGGCAATTTCCGATTTTGAGTTATTATCTTTCATAGTCATGAGTTGAAACAGAGAGGTGAACATCAGTTGATCATGTGATGATGTTGTTTTTTTTTTTGTTTTTTTTTAGATAACTTACTTTAAGAGGAAATGGCAATTTGATACAAATTTAAAAGTTCTAATAAATACCAAGTTTCATTTATTGTAGCTATGCAATTAATTTATGTAATGCAATTACAGCAATACAATTAATCTGTTTTGGATTAAGCGGACTTTCGGATTACCGAAGTTCAGATTATCGGGACTCTACTGTACATTGGAGTTATATTTAAATATAACTAGAGATCGCCTCCTGATCGAAATTCGATCAAAATTTCAGTTGATCTGGACCCAAGAAGCTTAAAACATTTTAGAACTAAAACATCTGTTCTTCCTAATTTTTTAGCATTTGTTTTTACAACAGCTGTCTAATGATTCATTCAATCCTCCTTTCTCCATAAGATTAACATTGGAACTTTGAAAGCCTGTGGGGCGTAGCCCTGGAGTACGATGTGAATTAGAATGTGATTCTGCTCATCTACAGGACTATACCTTTCTAACGGTATCCGCGGATTTCTCCTACGATGCACACGAGCTGAGAAAAAAGGAGGAAATGAAACATGCTTGCGTATTAATATATAGATTATTATGTAATCCATACTAGAAAATATTATATTTTTGTTATGTATTTAGTATAGGATTAATTAAGCATTTAAATTAAAATTAATTCACTTTAAGAAAAAAACAAAAAACGTGCATAGCTAGAGCATCTTCCAAATACACCCCGTCGCAGCAGACCTGCGTACTCAGCGAATTTCCAAATTAGTAATATTAATTTGACCAGATACATCTGTAAACAAAATTTAATTACGTGCTCATAAATAGGGAAATAAATGTCTATTCTCCTGATAAATATAGGAAAGAGTATGCAGGTATGCTGCCATGGGGAACACCAAAAGTACGTTTTTAGCATAAAAAAAAAATTATCTCGACCATATGGAGCCATAAACTTAGTTTCACCTATATCTGTCCATAAATAAACAAGTTTGTCTATTTTCCATATGATTAACATGGGAAAAGAGTATGCAGGTTTGGAGCCATGATAAGCATGAAAACCAAGATTTTTTTACCATAAATAAATGAAGCTCAACCAAATGAAGCTAAATACCAAGTTACACCCAAAAATATTGGTTAATAAGTGAAATATTAACAAATCCTTGTCCTCCATAAGATTAACATTGGAGCCCCAAAATACAATATACTGTCTTTAGACTTTTTAATATCTCGATAACCAATGGAGATAGGGCAAAGCTTCAAGGTACTAAATTGTGTGTTTTTTTTTAGCTAAATCCAATGGTGTAAATAAAAATTAAATATTTTAAAATATTATATGTGAAAAATGCAAAAAACCCATTTTTGGGGTACAAAACCCCCCAAAACTACCCCTTCCGGTAGGTCGATATGTCTGGTTTACGAACTCATCCGAATAAACGTAGAATTACATATATCTACCAAATTTGGTGTCGATCGGACTGGGACACATACATACATACATACATACATACATACATACATACATACATATATATATATATATATATATATATATATAAATTTTAATGACTATTATTTTTGGTCTCTGGGCACCTCAAAACGAAAAAGTAACGTGGTCCCGGGCTTAGGTCTTACCATGAGACCTACGGTAATAGCTTATTCCCTATGGGAAATTCGCTAAAAGAATAATCTGTTTATAAATCTCAAAATATCCTATACTCTGATATGATTAAGGTATATTTGTATTTATATTCCCACAAGATCTCAAAAACGGGTTGAATGGTTTTCTTCAAATTCTGCAAATAACTTAGTTTTGGGGAAAAACTAGGTCTTACCATGAGTACTACCGTTATAGCGTATTCCCTATATAGGAAAATTCGCTAAAACACTGTCACCATTAGAACAAGGTTACAATTCTGTACTGTACTGTTTTTGTTCTATTGTTATAAACTGACTATTACAATTGTCACTCATATTGTACTAAAAAAAATTTAACTACAAGCACTTCTTAATAAACTAATAGTATTGTAAGTTAGGTCAAAGCAATGTTATATTGAAAATGGCCGAATAAATGAAGTTGTTTTTGTCAGGTACGTTGGATAAAGAGGAGTCCAATGAAATGATTTACGGGAATTCTACCAAAATTAATATGATTCTACTAACAATTATTACAAATTGGTATTTACTTCTTTCAGATTCTGTTAGATGTCAAACAGCTCTTCATGACTTTGCCTTCCCTAGTGGACGTCATGATTGGAGAAGATGACAAATTCACAGTCTGTGGAGATATTCATGGCCAGTTTTATGATCTCATGAATATTTTTGAGTTGAATGGTCTTCCGTCACCCAAAAATCCTTATGTATCCTTTAAAAGTAAATTATTTTAAGAAATAGTTGGGAAACTTAAGTAAATTAAAGGGAATGTTTAAGTAAAATGTATTAATTCAATATAATACCAATAGCTCAATGTATAATGTAATTTTATCAAATGTAGTTAGTTCTAGTAGTTTTATCAGAAAGATGATTATTGAAAAATCAGTGTACCGAGGAGAATTACTCACTCATACTCTCATGTCATACTCTGGTATTTTACATTTAAAAGGATTATTAAATTTTTTGGATTATTATTATCAAAAGCAGTTAATAAACAGTCGTTTGTCACAACAGTTGTCTAATTATTGTTTCTACAATTACTCATTAGAATTTCATGTTTATCAGAAGAATGTGAAGCCAAAATTTTACTTCTGAGTAGTTGCACAGTGATACTCTAATGATTGCTATGTTGGATATAATCATAAATTGCATTCTAATCTTACAATATGTGATTTGATCGCTCTTTGTATGATTATTTTCCTTCTAATTTTTATTTGATCTGTAAAAGAGCACATCCAGATTTTTGTGTTTGTATTTGTAAAATGTTCTTCTCATTAGTATGACTTTTCAAATACGTACTACCCTTAAAATGTATCTTAAAAGAAATGTTGGGACCTTAACTACATTTTTAGCTGTTCAACGGTGACTTTGTTGACAGAGGATCATTTTCTGTTGAGTGCATCTTCACCCTCTTTGGATTCAAACTACTATATCCAGACTCATTTTACATGGCTCGAGGTACAATTTTACATCTCTAATTTCATTTTTAAACTAATAACACTATTTGAGTTAACTAGGGGCTTGTAGGGGCAAAGACCCTTAAAAATTCAAAAGGATATGCTATCTCCAAGTTTCAATTCATCACCTTGTTGAACAATTACTGTGTTTCTTCTCAAGATGTAGTGTGAATTTACAACCTTGGATTTTCTTATGAAATATTACCTAATCTTGGTAAAACTGTACACCACTCCTCAACGTTGCCCCCACTTTCCCCCCATGCTCCCATGCCCCCATGCTTCCTTGCCCTCTTGCCCACCGGTCCTCCAAGTGTCCCTTGTGCCTCCTCTATCCCCCATGCCTCTACCGTGTCCCCTGTTCCTCTGCGTGCCTCGTGTTTCCAGTACCCCCTTATGCCCCTAGTGCCCACGTGCCTCCCGTGCCCCAAGTACCCCCTATGTCCCCCATGTCTTCCCTGTTCCCCCACACGCAACTACACCTGTGCCACCAAAGCCCATCGTGTGCCTTGTACGCTCCTATTCCCCCGTGCCCCCATGTTCCTTAGCCCCTATCCCCGTCGTTCCTCTCTGTACCCCTGTACCCCCCGTTTCCCCCATACTCTCCCTTGCCCCCTTGCCCACCCCCAGCTGAGTTTATAATAAAAAATATTCTCTGGAACACGTGAAGGTCTAAAAATTTTCTTCCCATTAGATTAACATTGAAATTTTGAGGTCCAATGGGGTAGAATCCCAGTACCTTTTGATACTTATTTTTCCTTACGTCCTTAGCCCTCAAGCTTTAAAATGAGCCATCACATGTTACTCTATCTTTTTTCTCACTCGAGATATTTCGTGGGGACCGATTTGCTTACGGAATAATATTGATAGAGATAATCATGTTAAAAAGATAACAATACAAAAGAGTTAAAGCCAGAACCAAGAGTTTAAAAGCACTGCCTTGAATTAAATAATTGGATAATTTTTTTACTTGGTACATAACATTATTAAGCTTAATTTTTCCCTAAAATTTCATTGGATGTCTAAACAATATGTAGAATTAGCTTATCTCTTTTTGGCTGAAAGTTCTTCAAAGCAGGGAATAAATAAAAAACTGTACAAAGTCACTCTTTAGACAAATTGAGAATCTGTACTTTTTATCAGTAATTTGTAATATTTTTTAAGTTTTCTTACTTGGAAGTTCTGAAAATAGCAAATGTAATTTTTGCGAGCCGAGGTGTTTTGAATGAAAGACATTACAAATTGTTCAAGTAATGTTACTTATTATTATTGAAAGTTTTTATTTTAATTCAGGGAATCATGAAAGCCAGACCATGAACCAGATGTATGGTTTTGAGGGTGAAGTGAAGGCCAAGTACACAGCTCAGATGGCTGAACTCTTCACTGAAGTATACAACTGGCTGCCGCTTGCTCACTGCTTAAACAAAAGAGTTTTGGTGAGTTCAACCACTAGTTTATACAAATGTACAAGCAATTGTGTACAGAAACTTCTTTCTTGTGTTACCGAATTTTTCTTTCAAGGAATAAGCTATTAGTTAATAACGTTGGTAAGACTTGCATCTGGGAATGGGTTAACTTTTGTTTTGAAGGGATGTTTTATGAATTTGAACACAACACACCACACTGCTAACTAAATGGGTAACCTTAAACAAAAGCAGCAATTTGTTAAAAATCATCTAATTACATATTAAAGAGCTGGAAATAAATTTGTGCATCTTTCATGAAACCGTCATATTTCATAATTGTTATTTAACTCAATTGTTATATATGTCACTATTATTTTACGTTGTTTTTGTGTGTAATTTCAGGTTATGCATGGAGGTTTATTTTCAAAGGATGGAGTAACATTAGATGAAATTCGCAAAATTGACAGAAACAGGCAGCCTCCTGAAGAAGGTATGTTAAATTTTTGATATATTTTATATTTGATGATGACAGGAAATTCAGCCACGTTCTTTGACATGTTTCAATCCACAGATTTGTAAAAAATAGCACTTGTAACAGCAATTAGGATAAGTGACACGACCATCAGTGCTATTATCATCTCTGAACTTCAAATGTGAAATTAAAATAACTGTAATAATAAATTAAAAACTAAGAGACCATTGTAAAAAAGGTATGTTGCTGTTCAGCAAATGTGCCATATAAAAAATACTTTTCGGATCCATATAGAAGGACTGTTCTGGTTTTTTTATTTGCTAATATTTTTAAAATTACATTAAGCAGAGATTAATTTTTATGTTTACCTGATGTCTTTTTAAAGTAAAATGTTACTTTTTGTACAGTAGTTAGTCATTGTTGGTTTAGTTTAATATTCACTGCAACTTTTCCTATGCTGTAAACTTTTTCTATGATCTTATGGATCTTTAAATTACCGGTACACATAAAAGAGACTTTCATGATCTGAAATAAGATTGATTTTGTGTGAAGTGCCTACAGCTTTTTCTGCTTTTTACATCTGATTGAGGCAGTTGAGATAATTAATTGTCCTAATGTTAAGCCTTCTCACACCTGCAGTAGTTGGTCATAAGAAATTATCTTTTATTTTATGGTATTTAATTCATTAAAAACATAAATAGGAAATTCTGCTGTGCTTGAATGATTTGTTTTTTCCCAAACTGTATCTGTTTGTCTTTGTCGTGTTGGCAGGCCTGATGTGTGAGCTCCTGTGGTCGGACCCGCAGCCCACGGCCGGCCGAGCCACAAGCAAGCGAGGGGTCGGCGTCCAGTTTGGCCCCGATGTCACCAGTGACTTCCTGACGACCAACAACCTCGACTACATCATCCGCAGTCACGAGGTGAAGAACGATGGTTACGAGGTGGCTCACGACGGCAAATGTATCACTGTCTTCTCCGCTCCCAACTACTGGTATGTGTTTTCACATTTCTAGGTTGGTCTTTAACTTTGAGGAATTCAACATAGAATTTCGCTTAAGATATTTTAACTTTTTTTGTTGTTTAAAAAGTGTTGATATGCTTGAACACAATTTACCACACTATACTGATAGTATTTAAATTTATAAGGAAAAATGTTTGAGTATGCTTGATTACATTCTTTTAACTACTCTTCTTCTTAAACAGAATTCAGAAACTTTCCATAAAATGGGGCCTCACTTACAAAATTTATTAATTGTTGTAAAAACTCGCTGCGGTGGTTAGGGTTACATCGGATTATGTTTTGTATGTGATCCTAACCGCTGCAGAATGCTGTAGGTCAAGTTGGTTTTAACAATGTGAATTGTAACTTATCAGCTGATTACCTTCAGATTTTAAGCCAGATTGTAAACAAATATAGTTTGTCTGTCACTGCATAATAGTCTGTGGAGATAGCAAAAAAATATTTCAGTGCTGGATACCGGTCTAAAAGTTTTTTACACTGCTTCTACATCAAATGGTATGTACAAAACCGCCGGGACACACTCTCTCAATAGTCCGGATAGACAATAGACAATAGACAATAGACAAATTCTTTATTAACATAACATAGAGAAATGCAATGCGTCAATTTTACA
This sequence comes from Neoaliturus tenellus, assembly GCA_030545055.2. Classification (NCBI taxonomy): domain Eukaryota; kingdom Metazoa; phylum Arthropoda; class Insecta; order Hemiptera; family Cicadellidae; genus Neoaliturus; species Neoaliturus tenellus. The sequence continues at coordinate 242,162,608 of CM061532.1, read as the reverse complement.
TAGTTTTTTTTTTTCTTCATTAGGCCAGTCCAGGTTCTTCATTCTTCCTCCAGTCCAGGAATTCATCGATGGAGTAAAATGGTCGGTCGATGAGCCAGTTGGTCAGGGCTGTCTTCAATTTCTTCATGTTCAGCATCTTTAGATCTTCTGGTAGGAGGTTGAAGAGTTTTCTCCCCATGTATGATGGTTTCCTCTCGTATAATGCAGTGTGATGTAGAGGGAGGTGAAAGTTTGATGCATGACGGGTGTTGTATGTGTGTATATCATGGCCTCGTTGCAGCTGTAAGATTGTGGCATATAGTATGACTTCTTTTATGTATAGGCCAATGACTGTTAGCACATTTGCAGTTCTGAAGGCATTTCTGCAGCTCTCCCTTGGGCCAAGGCCGACCATAATTCTGATTGCTCTTTTCCCATCACCCCCATATGACGTCATCAAAATGGCGGCCAACCAAATTTGCAGTGTTTTAGTTAAATACTTATTACTGCCCACCAAGTCAACCAATTTTGACTTTGAATGTGTCATTTTGTAAGTATTGAAATTCTGCAACTGTTAATAACCTTAAAATACCCATACTCTTTTTTATAAATAATAATTTAATAAAATAATTGGTGTTTTTCATTAATTTTTGCTATAATATTTAATATACAGGGTGGAAAAAGTCTTGAAACGATTTAATACTTTTAAAAGTATTTAAGTAACAAAACTAAAACTTTACAAATTGATTTTGAGTGACTAAGACTACTTCCTATAAAGTACTTGGTATCCTTGGACCTCCAAGGGGGACGGTCCACAAGGAGTCAGAAGAAAATCTTAAATGTAAGCATAGGTCAATATGTACATCAAATTAATGGTCTCGAAGAATAGAGAACAATGCCACAAACCCGGCCTCAAAAGGATGATCAAGTCAAAAATGGCAGCTAATCAAACTTTAAATTAAAATCATATTGCTGAAAACAAAAAATGCAATAACTACCCATCCACTCAACCTTTTGAGGTCGGGTTTGTGGCAAATTCCTCAGAATGCAAAGCCCTTTAAAATGATGTATCATATGACGTAATCCAATGAAGTTTTTTCCAAGACTTCCTTTAGGGACGTCTCTAGTAGAGGTCGTCAGGAAAACTGCATTGGGCTACGTCATATGACATATCATTTTGAAGGGCTTTGTATTTTGAGCAATTTGCCACAAACCAGACCTCAAAAGGTCGAGTGGATCGGGAGTTACCTACTGCATTTTTTGTTTTCAGCAATATGATTTTAATACAAAGTTTGATCGCTTACCATTTTTGACTCGATCATCAAAAAGAGTATGGGTGTTTTAAGGGTACTAGTAAACATGTAGCTCGAAATCGAGCAATTTATTTGAATACAATACAAATGTTACTTTTATCTCTAAATTATTGACGTCCGACCAGTCCAATATTGTGAAAATCTGCAATCACCAAAACTACACGTATTTACAGCTGATTATTAACAGATGTTTAAAATCCTTTATTCAATCGCAATGTTATTTAAATGGGAAATTTTGAGATTTCAATGGTAGATAACGCCTTCATTTTCCGTCAGATTCTCATAAGTTTTTGGCGGAAACAACTGCAGACCATGACCTATCCAACGACACCAAAAACTTGAAAATCGGTTGAAAATTGTAGGAGGAGTTCTCAAGACAAAAAAAACCCTTAGCATATTAAATAAGTATAGATTAACAGTTGCAGAATTTCAATACCTACAAAACGACCCATTAAAAGTCAAAATTGGTTGACTTGGTGGGCAGTAATAAGTATTTAACTTAAACACTGCAAATTTGGTTGGGCGCCATTTTGATGACGTTATATGGGGGTGATCCGGACTATTGAGAGAGTGTCTCCCGGCGGTTTTGTACAAACCGCCGATGTTGATTTGATGTAGAAGCAGTGTAAAAAACTTTTAGTCCAGTATCCAGCACTGAAATATTATGGCTCTTTTTGGAGCTATCTCCATGGACTATAATCAAAATGAATCCAGTAAAGTGAACAACAATTTCACAATTATCGACTGTTAACATAGAAGTACTGCACGGAATAGTTCTTAGACCATTTTTTTTTTTTTTTTATATTACACATAAATCAATTGGCAGATATTCCTAATGAAGGTAAAATTGTATTATTCACAGATGATACTACATTCTCTAATGCAAATATGAAAAATATAGATCTGGACGTATCAAATTTTATTCAAGTATCAAATATTAAAGAATGGTTTAATGACAATAACATAAAAGTGAATAGCAAAAAACTAAATTAATGTCAATTGATAAAGAAAAAACTAAATTTTAAATCCATATTTAATGTTAGAAGACAGACACTTATGTAATAAGTGGTGAAACTAAATTTCTTAACCTGAAAAAAACCAATAACCCTTCTTGGGTCTTACCATATTAATGATGTTTGTAAAAAATCAGCAGCGGCATCTTCATGATAAAAGTCTTGTGAAAATATTGCAGAACTAACATTACAAAATTAATATTTCTTGCTTAAGTACAATCACATATTGCTTATGCCCTTATATCTGGGTAACAAGTAGTAGAGCAAAAAGAGTTTTTGAATTAGACTACAGAAAAGAGCATTACGATCAATTTATAACTTTCCAAGAAGAAATTCCTGTTGTGCATTATTTCAAACCCACTAAATTTTAACACTTCCACCCCTTTACATATTACAATCTGCTTATTTTATTCATGCAGATATATCAAAATTTAAACAAAGAATAGAAACTTGTAACTATGATACAAAAACAAAAAATATAAAGACACCTACATGCAACACTACTTTCTACCAAAAGGGACCAAAATTCAAATACAGTACACTCTCGTTCATCGGAACTAATGTGGCGGACGGCCGGTTCGGATGTCAAAAAATTCCGATGAAGCGGAGTCCGTTGTGAGTCATCATTTCCGCCCGTACGGTGACCTATCGTGATTGTATTCACTCTTGTTTTTAAGATAACACAAGAGATCTTATGATAATAAGGCACTCAAACTTTGAACATGGTAACAATGAACCTATAGGAATAAAAACAACGCAGGAAATAAAGATCCAATATCGTTATTCTCATATTCCATATTCAAATTCTACTCATATTCCAGCAGTCAACTGATTTCCACGTAACACAGGTGCAGTCGCGACTCGAGACAGACTGAATGACAGTTTGGGAAGCGGTCGAAACGGATGTTCACTTCCTGCCCCCTTCCTCTTTCTATTTTTGTGCGAATACTCCACGGCCTTGTAAATCACATCGATGTGTACAGATTATGGAAAACGCCTGATGACGTTTGATGCTAAATGTGATACTTCGCTGTTGTACGGATAGAACGAATGGAAATTGAAGGCGCTAAAACGGAAAAATTATTTATTTCGTAAGAAAAAAAAAATTAATGATATCCAGATTTTCAGTTCCGATGAAGCGGAGTTCCGATGTCGCCGAGTCCGATGAACGAGAGTGTACTGTAATAAAATGATTCAAATTTACAATAATCTATCCAAAGAATATAGAAAAATTTGAAGTAATAAAAATTTTAAGAAGAATTTGAAAGAAATCATAATAAAAAATATCATTACAAAATTGATGATTTTTTTAAAAGAAGATGAAGATATAATTATTAAGTTAGTTTTAATTATAAATGGTTTATTTTCTATATTTGATATGATCTAACCATATAAATAATTTTATATGGAAATTAGATCCCAAATGAATGAATAAATAAATATTGTTAAACAGTTAGATGTTTTGTTTTCATATGAATGTAGATAGTTTAATGATTAAAATCCTATAATTCCTTTGACCTGTACTGTAGGTGAGTTTAAACGAACATAAAAAAATATATTACAAAATGCGCAATTTGCACACGGGACTCCTAGAATTCATAAGAATATTTTATTAGAATCAAAATTTTGTAATCATCTCCTTATTTGTTATTTTTTCAAGTGACACGATGGGCAACAGGGGAGCCTTCATCACTCTGAGAGGAAGAGACATGAAACCACAATATACTACCTATGAAGCTGTGGTAAGTTACATCTTGTTTATCCCACATTGAGTTTATGGTGAACATCCCATTGAAATAGCTACTCTCTGGTAATTGAATAACTCAATTTTTATACCTTATAAAATAACTAAATTCGGTGATGGGTAAAAACCATGTAAATAATTTAATGTCCATAATAGGCCACAATGTTTCTTTCCCTCGTTTTTTCTCAGCTTGTGTGCATCATAGATGTAAAAATCTCCTGAGGTTGCCGGTTCAATCCTGAGAAAAGTTACTAGGATATATTTAACAACGGTCATTTGTTATCATCTGAGTCAGTATCAGTTTTTGGCCTCTTACTACCAATACTACCGATCAGTCACATAGTGAACTGTTACTTGCTGTATCCCAACAGTTCTGGAAGTAAAACAAATAAATTGAAATATTTATATTTTATTGTTGTCCTGGGCTAAATTTTCAATTACAGGCACAAATTTATTCATTTTACATTACAAGTTCTTGTTCTTATAATTGTGAATATTAGATAACTAATTGAAATCTCTTTATTTGTCTTTTATGTACATACATGAATAAAGTCCAAGTAGCCTAACAAGCAGTGAGATCTTACCAGCTACTTATATTATTGCAGATAGTTAGCAAAGATACCAATCAAAGGGATTTTATAAATAGGCCTACACTGAAGTAAAAATTATATTAAGACAGATTGTTTAACAGGAATGAAATATACCACCAATAAAAATATATACATCCTTACATTTAGTAAAAAAATTCTACGGAATAGTAACATTATTGCAAAAGATATTTTTTGAACTTGATGTTGAAAGAGCTTTTTTCTACCTAGATATAATGGTAATTCGTTATAACTTTTCAGTCTCATATAGGTTGATTTCGTTCTATAAAATTCTAATCTATGCTGTGGCATGTTAGAAAATGCCTAAAATTCTGGTCTCCATATCTGGTAAACTAATCCCCATGATAAACTTTTTTGTGGAGCAGACTTTTGAAGCAGAAAATACATTCTAGAATATACTGGTCGTATACAGTTAGAATTAAGAAGAAAGTTATTTACTGAGTCAGTATGGTCTAAGTTATACATAATTCGCAATTTTTTTTTTTATTTAAGAATTTCCTCAAGGTTTTGTTTTGTAGTGTCCCCATAAATTGCCAAGCCGTATGATAAATGAGAATGTATGTGAGCAAAAGTAGATCGATAGTAATGTGTCAATATTACACAAGATTGACATTATTTTAAAAATATACAAATCGGAAGAAATCCTTAACTTTTTGTACATGAATATCCCAAGTAAGGTAACTTAACCCTATAACTTTGGTAACTTCAATTGCACCAGTTTGATCAATAGTCAGGGACGTTTCAGGCTTTTCTGTAACCTGTACTGTTGAGATAAACATTTGGCAGACAGACTTTTTAGCATTTAAAAACAAACTATTCTGTAAAAATACAAATAAAGAGAATTTAAATGATTCCAACAAGCATTTTGAAGATTATGGTAATTTGTAGAAGAAGTTACGAGGTTAGAATCATCAGTATATAAAATTAATTTTCTGAATGTGCCATTTATGTTATTTAGTATGGATGGCATTCCTTGACATAACATTAAAGTAAAAGTGACTCTAAAACGGAACCCTGGGGAACTCTGTTTTTTTTATTTTTTTTTATTTATTTATTTTTTTTGTATTCTTGAGTTAAATTTTGTAATTTGATTGGTTTCTGAAGATACAATTTCAATGTATTGAGTTCTATTAGAGCGGTACGAATCAAACCGTTTTACTTAAAAATTATTCACACTCATATTTTAATTTAGCCAAGAGCTTTTCATATGAAATACTATCAAAAGGTTTGGTTAAGGCTCAGCTCTACCTGAGCCCGTATGCCGCCTCGCGGCCAGGTAGGTGAGTTTTATGGTTGCAGAGGTTTACGCGAATCGTGTTTTAAAATTAACTAATTAAGATCGAGATTGGCTCTTAACTTTATCTAAAAGTAAGAAAAATAAATAAATAAATAAAAACCGTTTTGGTCTTCTCTGGATTTAAAATTTTTGTATAAAATTTATAATTTTATAACTGGCTAAAATCATCTGTTTTTCTCTAGTGCTAGTGGCGAGTTTTATAGATGCAGAGGTTTACAGGAATCGTGTTTGAAAATTAACCAATTAAGATAGAGATTGGCCCTTAACTTTTTCTAAAAGTAAAAAGACTGTTCTCGTCTTCTCTGGTTTTAGAATTTTAAAATAAAATTTCTAATTTCAGCTATAACTGTCTAAAATCATCTGTTTTCTCGATTTTTAAATGAAGTTTTCCATTAGTTTTGATAAAATAATTACCAAAGTGTAACAAAGGAAATTTATTCTTCTTTAATATGACACCTTATATAAAGCTCTAGGCTGCATTTAGCAGAAAATAACATGATTCTAAAAACCCTTGCATTTGGGTGGCGCGGATAGGGGTAGAACTCAAATATCTCAAAAACGGTAAATTTTTTAAAAATGTTACAAGAGACAAAAAAGTTGACAAATTAAATTATCTAAATATTGGTACCAAGTTTGTAAGGATCCGTCAACAAATAACTGAGTTATTGAGATTTTTCTCTTAAAATAACCTGAATTGGCATTAATCATAGTGCAAAATAAGTGTTTTTCCGCAGGAAAACCACAATAACTCCGTTATTTGTCGTTGGATCCTTACAAACTTGGTGTCACTGTTTAGATAATTTAATTTGTCAACTTTTTTGTCTCTTGTAACATTTTTATAAAATTTATCGTTTTTGAGATATTTGAGTTTAAAATTTTAAAATGGCTGCCATTTCGAAAATACCCATTGGAAAAAAAATATTTTTTTACTGAAAATGAGTATTATTATAGTGAAGGTTCATGCCAAATATCAACTTAATAAAATGATCCGTTACGGAAATAAAAATTATTGAGTGTAAAAAACAAAATGGCGGATAGCGGGTTAACAAAGCATTTTAGGACATATGTTTACAGGAACTTTTTTGCTTATTTTGACGTGGGCAATAACCTGGAAAAGTTTGTAAAGGTGGAAGCTGGACACCCTGTATATAAATTTTAATGACTATTGTTTTTGGTCTCTGGGCACCTCAAAACGAAAAAGTAACATGGTCTCGGGTTTAGGTCTTACCATGAGACCTATGCAAAGCCGTAGCCAGAAAAAAATTTTGGGGGGGGGTTTGAGTTCCGCGTAACTATCAAACTTTTATTTTAATGCAATTATTAATAGGCAATAATATAGTGTTAAAGCATTATTTTTGACGTGTTAAATATTTAAATATACACTAATAATTATTATTAGCATTCAAGAAAATACAGCATTGATCATCATATGAACTAAATTTTCTTTTTATTGAAGCTTATTGAACTTTAAACAAACATACGATTAAAAGTCACTAAATGTCAATGCTAATAATATCACACCTAAAACTGATCATTTTTCAACACAATACATACCACAGTATCCTAACTATACTACTCGTTATCAGCATATTTCTATTCTTCCTCAGTCTATAATAATAAATACCCGGGGACCGAGCATTTGCTCGGGGAAACTTAAATAATTTTTCATAGTAATAACAGTAACAGACAGTGCCCTAAAATGCCAAGTGCAAACATGCTTGTTTCTATTTAAGACGAGATTGTTCGCTCCGCTCCTTGCCTTTTAGACTATTTTTAAGTAGGCCTACGTGTGCTGCACTTTAATATATATTTGTTGAACCACATGTTGAATCCTTAACACGTGGATTATATGTAGGGGTGGGCGAGTACTCGAGTTTTCGAGTATCTGTCGAGTATCGATACTCGAAGCTCGAGCGAGTACTTGTGACTACTCGTTAAAGTCGAGTCAGTAGTTATTAAATTAAAATATAGCATTTCTGAAATGTTTTTCTATTTATTTAAACCCCATTTCTTTAAATTGTAAAATGTTTTTATTGTGAAAGTGATACATTTTAAGACCAAAGAAAGATAGATGTGAAGACGATGAAAATGCTTCTAACGATGCTTCTCAGACAGCACTCTACTGCTGACTGGACCGGACTCTTTGTCTTGTCACGTGACGCCGCACGGTTAGTGGTAGAGTCAACATTGCTACTGATTAATAAAATGATTCATATTTGTAGACCTTCATAACACTGGGAAAAAAAATTAAAAGTGAATTATAATTTGACATCTAATTGCATCAAAACAATGATTTAAAACTGATTCAAATAACTTTAGACAAAATAAAGAGCTGTGTTGACATTAGCAGTAAGAATAGTACGGCAGACATAGAAGAGTTCAAGAAGATGAACAATCAGGTTTACCAATGGCTAACCTCAGATTGCCAGAGTAATACCATTGACTTTAGATACTAAATCAATAGTATCAATAGTCAATGGTAATTCAATTTTATAGTTGTATGTTATTTTTTTAATTCAGCATTCACCAAAATATATGTTTATTAATTGATAATAAACATATTTTTCTCTAAAATTGCTTTGATTATAAGACAGACATTGAATTTATTGTTCTTTGTGATCTTTTAAGTCCTAACAAACAGGCTTCATGGCTGTTCACTAAAGCTAGCCTTTACTCAGTTAAGAGACATTCTGCCACTAGCAGACGTCAAATCGAGGGAATTAGGTGAATTAGTGAAAATTATATGTACATAGCTTGAGTATTTCGGAGAAGTGAAAATAATTCCTAAACAAAATGAGTGGTGAAGATTTTCTTATCAACAAAGACAAAGGAAGTAGATAGAGTTGAAAATGACAATTTAAATCCACCAATTACATTTAGTGATTCTGATTCAGCTGTAGCATCCAGGTGTCTAGGCTAGGCTTCTGACTCAAAGTAGGCCTAATATGCCAAACACAAAAAACTGTGAATAGGGAAAACCTTTTATTTGGTAACATCTTAAAGTAAGTGAAACATATGAAAGTGAAAAGTTAAGTAAGTAACACTGTAACAGGGGATTTTCTTTTTTTCATTTAATGGTGGTTAGAGGCTAACTTTTCAATCTTTTATTCTGTACATTCCTTAATCCCTTTTGTTACTAAACCAAGTTTTTAGCTTAAGTTTTTTTTTAATAATCAGCGATTTAAAAACCAATATTTTTTCCTTCACACAGTTTTTAAGCAAATTAAACTTAGGACTAAAGTTATCTTTTTTAGCCCTAGTAGGATAGGCTAGTTATTTTAGTATAGTAGGCTAGTATATTTTTATATTTGAGTAGGGCCTATAGACTAGTTATTTTAAGGCAATTTTCAATATTTTTATGTTCACGTATTACTCGACTCGACTCGACTCGAAACTCGAGTATTCTACTTACTACTCGACTCGACTCGACTCGTTCCAAAAATGTGATACTCGCCCACCCCTAATTATATGTCTATTGTTAACAGTTGATTTAATTAATTTTTAATTCTTTTGTTTTAAAATCAATTACAATCCCACAAATTGCAAATCTGTTTAATCCTTTCACCTAAATTTTATTTACTCATAATCACCAATATAAAGTGCGATTTTAAAAAAGGTAAATTGTATTTGTTATAGTAGCATTCATTACCATAATTTACCAGTGTAACTGGCTACCATTCAAAACAGCATCATGTTAAAACTCGAACTCATGGTCTGTTCTTTGACAGTTGAGTCAGCTGTTTTCATTATTTCTTTGCTTAGATATTTATAACTCAGTAAGACCAAGGTTCAAAGTGTTACATAAATTGAGGATTATGATAAAATAAGATTTTCCCTGGCATTGATACCTTAAATATATTATTTTTTATCTCAGAACTAAATAAGTCATTTGCAGATTTTTGGAAAATTGTTAAAAGCCGTTTTTGAGATCTGTGTGCATACATACACACTTACAAATATACCTTACTCGTATAAGACCAGTAACTTATAAGTTGGTTGGTTCATAAAAAAATAAACTAAGGTATTTTTAAATTGTTCTGTCCCTCCTGTGAATTTACATCGTAGGCCTACTTTACTGTTACTCCTCAGGCTTTGACCACAAAAAAAATTACAAGAAGAAATATTGGCTTGTCTTCTTCTTGCCTAATCATATAAAGGTTAAATCGAGGGCTGTTGATGCAGGAGCAGGCAAAATTAAAATATATTTTCACTGTTTTTGTTTTGTCTTACCTACCTAATTGTTTTGTTTTACCTACCTAACTGAGGATTTATATCGTCCATGTCAATTAAACAGACGACACAAAGCTATATAAAGACTAACTCAAAGTTCTTTATGTAAAACTAAACTGCACAGTTGCACAGTACACACACGATCGGCACACGTTCTGATGAGGGAATTTACATGCTAAGGTTATGTCAAATTCCCGCTCATTCGTTTTTACACTCCCCCGTGAACCGCGATCATCCCTACATTCTGGTGTGCACCACGACTTGAACATTGTAATTAGGCAAATAAGTTTGTTCCTTGTTAATTTTCAATTTTCAAATTATTTAATTTTCAAACAGTGTTTCTTATGAGAAAATTCTACATACTCTTTATTGGTCTGTTTTTTATTACAGTACACTCTCGTTCATCGGACTCGGCGACATCGGAACTCCGCTTCATCGGAACTGAAAATCTGGATATTATTAATTTTTGTTTTCTTACGAAATAAATCATTTTTCCGTTGTAGCGCCTTCAATTTCCATTCGTTCTATCCGCACAACAGTGAAGTATCACATTTTGCATCAAAAGTAATCAGGCGATTTCCATAATCTGTACCCATCGATGTGATTTATGAGGCCGTGGAGTATTCGCACAAAAATAGAAAGAGGAAGGGGGCCGGAAGTGAACATCCGCGTCGACCGCTTCCCAAATTGTCATTCAGTCTGTCTCGCGTCGCGACTGCACCTGTGTTACGTGGAAGTCAGGTGACTGCTGGAATATGAATATGGAATATGAGAATAAAGATTTTGAATCTTTATTTCCTGCGTTGCCTTATTCCTATAGGTTCATTGTTACCATGTTCAAAGTTTGAGTGCCTTATTTTCATAAAATCTCTTGTGTTATCTTAAAAACAAGAGTGAGTACAATCACGATAGGTCAACGTACGGGCGGAAATGATGACTAACGACGGACTCCGCTTCATCGGAATTTTTTGACATCCGAACCGGCCGTCCGCCACATTAGTTCCGATGAACGAGAGTGTACTGTATTTGTGCCAAAATTTCGGGGGGGGTTTCGACCCCCTGACCCCCCCCACTGGCTACGGCCTTGGGTAATAGCTTATTCCCTATGGGAAATTCACTAAAATGTAATTTTTTAATTGCCATTTCCCTACAATTAATCAGCTGCTTCACGTAATTAAGTAACTTTAAGAAATTTAACAATCTAAACTTATTTATTTTTTAATACACCAACTATAAAATTGAATAGTTTAAATCGTATAACACTGTATTATATTTTCTTTCCATTAAAAGAATAATACATTATAATCATACGAGGTGGCCCGTGCGCAAATTGCGCATTTTATGATTCTGTATGAGTGAAACTCACCTACAGTACGTGAATGTTGATTGTGAAGTGAGAGATCTATTTTTGTTTACTATCTGGCTTTTTAAAATTCATCTGAAGGTAATCAGCTGTTAAATTACAATTCACATTATAGAACTTGCAATAAAAGTTGGTCAACATTTTAAAGCGCCCTCTAGAAATAAATCAAAGGCGAGGGGGGCGAAGGCCGAAACAGTATGACCTTTTTAATTACGATTCGTCACTGCAGTGTATCCTAAGCTTCAAAATGACACCTCAATCTTAAATATTGTTTCAGTAGGTCGAGAGGAAAAGGGACGTAACAGACGAAACCCTTATAGAAATAAGAAGATATACGTTTTTATACGTGGCCATAATAAACCAAATCCTTCTTGCTCTTCTATAGTGGAAGTCTCTGACGAACTGTCCAAAGGTGTTTTTTACCCTACTGTTTTAAATATATAGATAATCATGACCTAATAAAACTTGTAGTTATTGCTGTTATAGCGATTTCGTTTAGTGCTCAACACTAATGTTTAGCTTCGTAAATCATCTGTCACCCCCCCCCCCCCAAATGTATACGGCCATTATTACATTTCTAGTGTTTTGGCCATTTATAAAAGCGTGGTTTTCTACCCTAAGTTAATTGTTAAGTTAAAATATGACATGTATGGTATTTTTGAACTTATCAAACATTTCCTTTAATGTTTTATAAATTAATGAATATTAGTTTTTAACATTTTTTGACTTGAGGGTAAAAATAAATAACAATAATGTTGAAATAATTTTGACTAGTATTTGAAATTTAGGTAAAATACCAAAATATTTTTTATTTAAAGATTTTTTTTAACTAGAAAAAAGTTAAGTTACATGGAAAATTCTTTGGAACAAAAAGTTTTTAGGCATAGCCTGATGGAATGTCTGCGATTTTTACCCACCATTTAATTCAGCTCATAATTACATACTGCTTTGCTCAATTAGCCTACTTTTGATATCTTTCATTTTAATAAATGACAATAGTGAGCATAAAAACTAACACACTGTATAACAGTAAATTTATAGGAGTAAAACAGGGAATTATTAGTTTGAATTTCTTTTAATAAATCACATGAAACAAAAGTACATACTAAAACATACTGTGTTACAGTCCAGTACTAATAAAATCAAAATTGCCGGGCTGAATGAGTGAGTAAAGTAATGTGATCTCTCATTGTCATAACCATAAGTAGTCTTTATACAGTATATAGTTATGGTGAAATATATTTGTTTTGTTTCAGCCTCACCCGAATGTCAAGCCAATGGCCTACGCCAACTCACTACTTAATCTACCGTTTTTGATGTCATAGTGTTAGTGACTGCAGATTGTACATTAATTGTTACCAATAGTTGAATTTTCATAAAACTCTTGTTTTTCATCAGTTTTGTTCAGTTTCTGTTTGTCTGCAAAAAACAGGAAAAAGAAGCTGCCTTCATCCTTATTGTTGTACAATTGTATGCTTTTTCATAATATTTTTAAAAGTATTTTATGTAATACTTATTTTAGATTAATATGTTGTAACGACATTTATTTTTTCAATATTGTAAGTGAAATATTTTAGTATATAATGAATATTTTTACAAAAATACTTCTGATGTTCTGAAGTACTGTGAAAGTTGTGTTATGAATTAAAATTACAGTATTTGCATTTACAGTTACCTGCCAAAAAGTAACGATAAAGAAATAATAAAAAATAAAAGAACTGTGTTCCTATTAAATTTTCTTTATGAAAAAAAAAAATTGTTTTAAAAAGAGCCTAGCTCTGCATGGTTTGAATAGCATTGGCCTTTAAAAGACAACAAACTGTTTATTTTTACAATGAATGTTATTTTGCACTTGCTTTTTTTCTTTGCCTATATTCAAAGAGAAGTATGTACAGTCGGTTCTCACCAGCTCAAAATTCATGGGACTAAAGTAGACGCGCCCTCTTAACCGTTCACCTGAGGATCAGACCGCGGTCGGATAATGAATTGGCACATTAAACCGACGTTAAATTGCATTTTTCTATGGCCTAAGTGCAATAATAAGATGTAAAATAACATAACGGATTGTACTTATACAGTACTGTATCAAATTTATCCTACTCACACCCTAAAACATATTTTTCCGGTGTAACAAAACAAATCAAAAAAATATATAAACACACACTGATAAGATGAAACTGGTATTGGAAAAATTTGTTATTGTTATTTATTGTAAAGAAGGTAAACAAACACAGCCATTTCCGGTGGTGTTCACTTCCATTCAAGGGAGTTGGTTCACTTACATTTTTCACTGGAAACGACTAATATTATTTGAAATTTATTTAAAAGAGAGGATTGAAAATAATGTTTTCTGAAAGATATAAAAAGATCGGTTAAATAAAGCAATGTTATGTTAAGAAATAGCTAGTTAAAAGGCAGTTTTTTTTTTTTGGGGGGGGGGGGACAAGGTACGCTAGTTAAAGCAAATGCCGCTTAAAAATTTGGCTAGTTTAGAGGGAGTCTGCTGAATGGTTTTTCTTTAAATAGTACTTAGGACTTAGGTTCAAGCAACAGAGGTAATTATTTATTAAATTTGAATTACAAAGGCAACGTGCAGTTTAGGATAGTCACAGCAAACAGACCGGACATGTTACCAACTCGTGACCTGTGTGCTCAATGACTTACAGAGGTCCATAGCATAGATTTGAAATATAGAGGTAAAATGCAAATTAAATTTGATTTATGTCCTGATATATATATTAGAGAGGTAATTTTTGTATTTCTTTGAGTTCTAGGGGAATTATAACCATAAAATTATTTTTATGGGTTTTTATTCTATTTAGGCAAGTTTTTCCAGGGTATTTGGAAATAGTGTGAGATATCGAGGATTTATAGTTATGGTGAAATATATTTGTTTTGTTTCAGCCTCACCCGAATGTCAAGCCAATGGCCTACGCCAACTCACTACTTAATCTACCGTTTTTGATGTCATAGTGTTAGTGACTGCAGATTGTACATTAATTGTTACCAATAGTTGAATTTTCATAAAACTCTTGTTTTTCATCAGTTTTGTTCAGTTTCTGTTTGTCTGCAAAAAACAGGAAAAAGAAGCTGCCTTCATCCTTATTGTTGTACAATTGTATGCTTTTTCATAATATTTTTAAAAGTATTTTATGTAATACTTATTTTAGATTAATATGTTGTAACGACATTTATTTTTTCAATATTGTAAGTGAAATATTTTAGTATATAATGAATATTTTTACAAAAATACTTCTGATGTTCTGAAGTACTGTGAAAGTTGTGTTATGAATTAAAATTACAGTATTTGCATTTACAGTTACCTGCCAAAAAGTAACGATAAAGAAATAATAAAAAATAAAAGAACTGTGTTCCTATTAAATTTTCTTTATGAAAAAAAAAAATTGTTTTAAAAAGAGCCTAGCTCTGCATGGTTTGAATAGCATTGGCCTTTAAAAGACAACAAACTGTTTATTTTTACAATGAATGTTATTTTGCACTTGCTTTTTTTCTTTGCCTATATTCAAAGAGAAGTATGTACAGTCGGTTCTCACCAGCTCAAAATTCATGGGACTAAAGTAGACGCGCCCTCTTAACCGTTCACCTGAGGATCAGACCGCGGTCGGATAATGAATTGGCACATTAAACCGACGTTAAATTGCATTTTTCTATGGCCTAAGTGCAATAATAAGATGTAAAATAACATAACGGATTGTACTTATACAGTACTGTATCAAATTTATCCTACTCACACCCTAAAACATATTTTTCCGGTGTAACAAAACAAATCAAAAAAATATATAAACACACACTGATAAGATGAAACTGGTATTGGAAAAATTTGTTATTGTTATTTATTGTAAAGAAGGTAAACAAACACAGCCATTTCCGGTGGTGTTCACTTCCATTCAAGGGAGTTGGTTCACTTACATTTTTCACTGGAAACGACTAATATTATTTGAAATTTATTTAAAAGAGAGGATTGAAAATAATGTTTTCTGAAAGATATAAAAAGATCGGTTAAATAAAGCAATGTTATGTTAAGAAATAGCTAGTTAAAAGGCAGTTTTTTTTTTTTGGGGGGGGGGGGACAAGGTACGCTAGTTAAAGCAAATGCCGCTTAAAAATTTGGCTAGTTTAGAGGGAGTCTGCTGAATGGTTTTTCTTTAAATAGTACTTAGGACTTAGGTTCAAGCAACAGAGGTAATTATTTATTAAATTTGAATTACAAAGGCAACGTGCAGTTTAGGATAGTCACAGCAAACAGACCGGACATGTTACCAACTCGTGACCTGTGTGCTCAATGACTTACAGAGGTCCATAGCATAGATTTGAAATATAGAGGTAAAATGCAAATTAAATTTGATTTATGTCCTGATATATATATTAGAGAGGTAATTTTTGTATTTCTTTGAGTTCTAGGGGAATTATAACCATAAAATTATTTTTATGGGTTTTTATTCTATTTAGGCAAGTTTTTCCAGGGTATTTGGAAATAGTGTGAGATATCGAGGATTTTGAGCTGTTTGTGAGAGTCGACTGTATTCGTTTTGACCAATTTTGTTTTTACTATTTTTAGCTAAAATATATTACTTTATCTCAACACATTGTTCAGTAAAATGACACTAAATCTTTCTTTGTTCCTTCTTTATTTGTATTGTTAGTATATTCCCCTCTTATGTGAAGGCAATCAAATTAGTAATACTTCAAATATAACGTTTTATACATTTAGAGTATGAAATCTAAAATTTTCAATAGTTATGTTTCATTAGTGAAATAATAATTATTGTCTTGCCCATTCAATCTGGGATGTTCTAAATTTAGCCATTCCATTTCTGAAAACTAAGTGTTGAGTTGATCTCTTTGTAATGAAATAAAATGTTTCTATATTTAATGCTTAGCTGTTGAATATGGATTTAAAACTGATACTAATTTATGCGAGATTCTAAAATGGTTTTCATTTTCAATATCGAGACTGAGAGTAATATTTTGTTGGTATTTTGGCCTATACTAAGGTATCTTTGTAGATCATACTTACATAGATATTGTTTTGAGAAAATATTTCATGGATTTCCTGAAGCTAGTCATTGGTGTTTTTAATATATTGTTGTGGGTGCTTTTCTGGTTATTATTAGATTTTTTTTTTATGAATTAAAATCTCTTAACTCTGTTTATTATTGCTTATATTTTAAAAGTTAATTAGTTAAGTTCTGAGACTCAGTTCCAATTTTCTTATCACTACAGAATACCCACTTTTGATTCTAACAGTTAGTAGTTGTTTTTAACTGGCAAAAATTGATAAAGAAGTAAAAGATAACCATCATGTCAAAAGAAAATATTCAAGAAATACAAACTAGTTCTGTATTTGACTAGTTATTGAATTCAATAATAAATCTACCAATAGTTCCTGATATAGCAATTCATATTCTAAACTATTCATTGTTAGGTTTACAAAAGAACTGTCAGGGGATTTAATTACATAGACTCTTTTTGTTATAAATGGTTGTCGTTAATTATGTATTTCTAGGCCCTTTTTCCACGGCATGAAAAATGAGGCCATTTTGTTTTGACGCTTAAATATGAGGTGCTGGATGAAAAAGCATGATAAACAGCTATTATAGACAGTGCCATTAGAATCTTATGTACCGTACCCACAGTACCCAGTTAAGCACATTTTGCCCTGGGACACAACGGTATCATTAAAATCCATATAGAATGGATCTTACTTAAGGTTTTTTTTTTTTTATTTCAATATGGCATCCCTACATAAAATATTTAGTCATCACATCAAATGTTATTAGTAAATAACTTTGGGTTATTTTCAAAGAATTATTTGTTATAAGATTATTATTCTGTTTCTTTTTAAGATGTTAATTTTTCATATAAAAAAATACTCACTGCAAACCAAGATCAAACGTGATTTGATAATTTTCATGGAGGCTGTCAGCCATAGTTAATTCCAGGGACAATTTTTTAATTAAATAGAGCAAGAACCAATATCTAGGTCTGTAATTTTAATATTCAAAGTCTCTCGTTTTAAGTAATTTCTATCATCAAATACCACAATAGTATATTTCGTCACTAGTCCGGAAAGTGGTCGTTATCGGTGCAAGATCGAGTTTCAAGTACGAGGCGAAGCCGAGTACTTGAATTCGATCGAGCACCGATATACCACTTTCGGACGAGTTACGAACAGTACTTTTCATCATACCACCTTTAATAAATATACAGTTAGAATAAAAATTAATAAATTTTAACCTATATACCCCCTCTTACGTTGTTATTTTTTTTATCTTGTATTTGAACTATTTACAACTAAACAATCAGCTGTTTGACATTTATATATTTGAGTCAACGAGGTTTAAGTTACTGTAAGCAGAATAGCAGCGCTAGAGGTGTCAAACATTGGAAGTTTTTTTCCGGCCTGGTCCCGAAAACCACTGTTTTGAGGTCTAGTCCCGAAAACTTTGTTTACCAACACGTTTATCCAACCCACCGGGAATCAACTAGTTTCGATCACAGCTGATTGTTCCGAAAACAACGTTTATCGCAATGGTATGGTGAAAAATTCTTATTGAAACTACAGAGCTATTGTGAACATCTGAAATAAGTGTATAGTAAGTATATAAAATATGAGAAAAAATTTTTCTGGGCAAAAATATTTTTTTTGCCTTTACAAAAAAGTTTTGTTTTTGTTCTAATTTAGAACAGGCATCTTTGAATATACCGGGAGTCCCACGAAAAGGTCACTATTTTTAAATTAATATATCAGATATATCGATTACACTACAAACTTGAAACTCTATAGATATAATAAATATATAACAAGTTAATAAAGTACCCCTTAGTTTCATTTGATTCTGATTATGGTAATTAAAACATAATATTAGAACAACAAAATTAGCAAACTTTTTTTTAAATGCTTATGATTTATTTTTGTTTTGTTGCCATCAGTGCATAGCGATTGATTGACATCAAGTTTGAAAAAGAATAACGAATGGAATGAATTTATTTTATGGCTACCACTTTCATTTCTCTTTAATTTCCTTAATTTTATTTAGTTAAGTAACATTCTGAAAAAAGGAATTAATTTAAATTTATTTTGCAAATAAAACTGCTTCACCCGTAGGCATGCGTGCCCGTTTTCTTTTCTTTTTTTACGTATGGCCGCGTGTGCGGGGATCTGACGAATCCCCAATTAAAACTATTTCTATAATAAAAGTTTTTCATTCTTTCTTTTTTTAACTTTTAAAAACACATCCAGGATTCATTCCTTCATGTTATTTACTTTATATTATTCTACATTGTTTTCTTAATCGAATAATAATAAAAATTAGTAAATTCTGTTTTTTCTCACAAAAATGTAATAAAGTCGTAAACTAGGAATAAATCACAGTAAAAAAATTTTTATTGCTAACAATCAGTATTTTTTATTTGATCTAAGTATAAAATAAGTCAAAATCATTGAAACTATAAATCTTGAATGGAAAAGAAAATTTCCTGGTGTATTAAAGAATACTGTATTTTAAGACACAAAAAATTTGAAAACTGTATAGGTACTATAATATACGAAAATGAATGTTTTTCTCTACTCACTGTCGTGATTTTATACTATTTTTATTCATGTTTGCCCTCTGGATTGATGTTGACAATAAATAATAATAGGTTACAATACCTTTACGTCTTCAATCCAAAAACGTTTGTCTTCAGATGACTAGTTTCGGGACGTACGTCCCATTTTCAAATCTTGCGTCAAAAGTTAAAAAACACTCTCAGTTTTTGTCAAATTAAAACTACACACAACACGGACATAACGAACGTACAAAATAAAAACATTCAATCGCGATTCACGTGTGGCCGGCCAACGACAAGTCCAGTCTGGAATCAATTGAAAAACAATTTTCACATATAGTTTTCGTATGTCCTTGGCACATCGGCCTTTTACATGTTTCATATATTAGTTTTGTGTTCAAGTCTCATTGCCTCGGCCACACGGTGCACCACGTTCCCATTATGAAAATGGACTGGTTGAATCTGTTTGACATTCACATGCAATTTACTAACAGGTGCACTAAGTGAAGTTCTTTTAGCAGACTTTCAACATTTGTTCTTTGTGTTATGTAAACAAAATCATTTAATTAGAACTTCCTTAGGCAGCTACTGGGGTGCTCGCCAGGTTTGCCACAAAAGACATTGAATTATAACCAAATTATCGTATGTTGGGGTATACCATACCCCGCACGCGCTTAAGGGTTAACGAAAAGGCACCATTATTTTTATGTTTCGCCTTTTTGTTCTAAATTATCATAAATAGGTATTTCTTTTACATAACTATTTGTTATAAATGTAGAGTTTGAAGTTTATTATTAATTAAAAAATAGCAACCTCTTCGTGGGACACCCGGTATTTTATTACAAGGATTTATGCTCAAATGAATTTTTTACTAAATATTTTTGCCTGCTTTACTGGCCTGATGATCTGCCTAATTATGATGACTAGAAACCGCCCACTGGTCGAAATTCGACCAAAAATTCAGTTGATCTTGAGCCAATTAATGTTAAAATGTTTTATAAATGAAGCATCAAGCATCTGTTTTTCCTCATTTGTTAGCATTTGTTATTACAACAGCTGTCTTATGATTCAATCAATTATCCTTCTCCCATAAGATTAACATTGAAACTTTGAAAGCCTGTAGGGCGTAGCCCCGTGGACTGATGTGAATTAAAACGTGATTCTGCTCATCTACAGCACAACACCTTTCTAACGGTATGCGCGGATTTCTCCTACGATGCACACAAGCTGAGAAAAAAGGAGGAAATGAAACATGCTTGCGTATTAATATATAGATAAGTAAAATATTTTTGTATTTGGAAACAGTTCTGAAAAACGTTGTGGATGTGGACTCATGAGTATGTACTACAGAATTTTTAAAGTGTATTTTTTATGTAGCCCTACATTTGTTCATAAGAAGGTAACTTATTTTTCCACTGTCACTGATTCCTTTTTATTACTGATTTTGCAGAACAGTTTTTGTATTATATTCTTGATTTCATAGTCTTAAGGACATTTCTACGAATTGTAATGCAACACTGAAATAAGTTATATTTGCTAAGAAACATTAAAATTAAACACGTTAGTTAATATTGAGTTTTTCTCACAATTTCCTGGCTATATCAATGAAAATTCTTTTTAACAAAAAGTAAAGTGTAAGGTTGAAAGGAATAGACTACAAAACAATGTTTGTGTTCTTTTGTAGAATGGTATATATAAATTTACTGTCAAATGAACAAAAGTAGGAATTTTAAGGATAAACCAGCCTTCTTGAGATAAAGTTTTATAATTTTAATTAAATTAAATTTCAATTTAAGGCGTCTATGAAAATCATCCACATGTGTATATGCAGAGTGTCCCCATCTTCAACCTTTACAAACTTTACCAAGTAATTCAGTAAGCCAAAATAAACAAAAAAATCATATGTCCTATAATACTTTGTTAAGCCATTAGACGCCATTTAGTTTTTTACACTTAGTAATTTTTATTTCCGTAACAGGTTTTTGTATCGAGTTCATATTTGGCTTGTATTTTTATATCACCGATGTTCATTTTCAGGAACCTATGTGTATTTTCAAAATGGCGTCCATTGTAAGGTTTTAACCTAAAATATCTCAAGAACGATAAATTTTATAAAAATTTTACAGGATACAAAAAATTGACAAATAGATAATTTACTAAACAATGATAAAAATTTTCTGAAGAATGGGCAACAACCAACAGAGTGATTGTGATTTATCTACAAAAAAATTGATTTTCCAATATTCAGGGTTGTCACAGATTTTAAAAGTCTGGAATAGTCACGATTTTTGGGTTTTGGTCAGAAAAATGTTTGAAAAAATGCCGAAAGTTAGGAAAAAATAGAAAAATATTGCCGAAAGTCAGGGAAATTTGCAGTGGCACAATCTAACCTTCTCGATTTTTTATTGCTCCCATAAGTCGGAAGTACTAATTAATGGGTAAAATGTATTAATTTTATACATTAATTACATATTAATAATTTAGTTAATGTATACTTCTATAGTGTTTTTAATTGTTATAAAGTTAGTTTTCACACTATTATTGTAACACTTAGTTTTATTTTTAGCAATGACTTTTGAAAGAGACCTTTGATTTCGATGAAATTTGGTATGAAGTAGGATAGCGTTCTTCAGGTTAAGTTCGAAAACCAGGTTGATCGGACTATGGGAACAGGGTTTTATGGGGTTTCAAAAGGGTCAAAATGGGATTTTTGGTATTTTTCACACTTAATTTTTTTTAATACATCAATTTAAAGACACCATTCAAAAGAACTTAAAAAAAAAATAATTTAGTATTTTGAATAATTACGGTATTTGAGCTACTAGTACTTACTAGTATTAGCTGAGAACTAGTATTAGCTCAAGCACTAGTATTTGAGCTTTACTGCATTTTTCAAATTAATGTTTATATTTTGATATTAATAAGCAGATCATTCTCTTTGCATAATGCTCTAGCTATGCCATTTTTTAAACAAATTTAATTAAATTTAAATGTTTATAGGTCTAGGCCTAATAAAAAAATATATAAAAAAACGAGTCTTATGTGTAAAACCACATGGTTTCAAAAAGTCAGGAAAAAGGCCTCAAAAATTCGGTGGCAACTCTGAATATAAAAAGCAAAATTAAAGTATTTTAATAGAAAAATCACAATAACTCTGTTATTTGTTGTCAGATCTTTACAAACTTTGTATCATTGTTTCTATGATTTAATCTGTCAACTTTTTCCTTTTATAAATTCACCGTTTTTGAGATATTTGAGTTAAAAAATTTTAAAAGCAATTTTGAAAATACACAAAGGAAAAAAATAATCTTTTACCTGAAAATGAACATAGGAGCGATAAAGGAACATGCCAAATTTGAACTCAGTACAACTACCCGTTACACAAATAAAAATGAGGTGCTAAACTCCAAAGTAGCTTAACCGCCAAAAAGTAGAAACTGAGAAAATGGTGTTTAAAGCAAAACACACATTACCATTCTTTCACAGATCCCATATTGCTTTTTTATATTATTTTGATTTATGTTATATCAACAGAGGGACAAATACTGATTACATTTGTTCAATGGTTTTAGCCTTAAAATGCATATTTTGGAAATAAAATGGTGCTTAGCTCCCTTTGGCACTACTCATTTTTCAGTTTTATTTCGCATACATCATAAATTATAGATGCATAGGTCACTTTGGCACAATTCGATATATTTATTTTGGCACCGTCCTTATGGGCTCCCAACACAGTGTGCTGCACATAAGTCAGTTTGGCTCTGAGCCAACAGGTGGTTTGACATTCTGATAAACTAAATTTTGTTAAAAATAACAAATATCCCCATAATTTTGTGGTCGTTAAGACAAGTTGGGTTCAATTCCTTATGCCTCAAAGATTTAAAAAGAAACATAACCTATAATTGGCCAATTTTGTCGCTTAAGTCACTTTAGCATCCAGCCCTTCAAATTATTAAGGGTAAAAAACAAAATGGCGGCTTAACAAAACATTTTAGGATACTATGTTTATATAATTTTTCTGTTCATTTTGGTTTGCTAAATAACCTGGAAAAGTTTTTGAAGCTGGACATTCTGTATATATTTAAACTCATTCCACTTCGGCTTTTTTTTATTAAAATCTATTTGGACATCTATTTAAAGGATCAAGGAAAATTTTCAAGTGAAGTTGTATTTTAAAACCATACATTTTCTGGTTTATGTCATGCTTAAAAAAATTGGGATATGAATAATTGTCACACTATTCTGTTGTAATAATTTTAATAATAAAAGCGAGGATAGATTATATCATGTACCATATTGTAAACATATCATCTTGAGTATGCATCCAAAATCATTTTTGTCAGTTGTGGTTCGAGCGTATCTCTGTTGTTTCTATCAACCTGGAACCAATTTTATCAAAACACTACAGTTAGAATTGCATAACAATTAAAGTAGGTACACAATAATTAAAAATAAATATTTTATTCAATGAAGTAAAAATCTGTAATAATAATATAGCTCAAAATGTAATAGAAAAATAGTAAAAAAATTGCCTTTGCGCATAAAAGTATACTACAAAATAATAGTGTATTAATAAGCACAAATAATTATGAATCATAACGATCAACCCATAACTCTGAAAGCAAAGTCTAAGGTATTGGCGGATCTTACACAGTCAATATGGATCGCGATATTTGGATTGTGATACTGGATCACGATACGGATTGAGCGTGTAAAGCCAAATATTGATGTATGATTCATGGATCATTCATCAATTTTTTACTTATAACACTCAATCCGTATCGTGATCAAGGATCACGATCCAAATATCGCGATCCATATTGACCGTGTAAGATCCGCCATTAGGTATCAAGTATAAGCTATTTAATGCTCAAAGCATAATATCAAGCCGATTTCCAAGCCAAGTCAAGCCGATTTAAGGTGCTTTGGGGTTGTTTATTATTCAACCGAGTTTAGAAGAAACCAAAGTAACACTAACAAGTGATGGATGATAGAAGAAACCAAAGTAACACTAACAAGTGATGGATGATTATAGCAAAACAAAACAATACAACGTACAATCAATTTCTTTCAAAACATTTTCAAATTACCTCTATTACAACAGAAGATGGATTTTCTGACTTAAGGTGATCAACAAAGGGTAAAGGTCTAACAGGTATGGTCACAAGAAGAAGCTTGTTTTCCCGGAATAACTGCATAACTTGGTCTCCAAACTGTTTGCTGTAAAGTTCCATTTTTCCTATTTCATCAATGACTCCAACTCCATTTTCCTGAAAAATGATATCACTATATAAGAATGGATTCTTGTTAGTTTGATTAATCCTTGTGTTTAGTCAATATGTTTTTAAAAATCTCACTACAAAAAAGTGGTCTTGTCCCCAAAATTGTGTTGTGGCAATCAAGGCAGGGTTGTCAAAAGTTTTACACATTTAATTGATACCCAAAACCATATTGTCAAGTGTAAACAAGCTTTTTTTGTAATCTTACAAATATTAGGCAGCTTCGTAGAACAGTATTTGAAAAATTTAAACCACGGTAGGCCTAAAATTTGTTGAGAAAAATGTTCATATATTTCACTTATTTTGTTGTTTGGTTTATGACAGTTCTAATTGTAAAAATGCAACGATTTGATTCTGTTTGTTCTAGTCCATACTCATTCAATAATCCGTTAAATATAAATACACTTGAATGGTGCTTTTTTTTAATCCAAAGGGTGCTTTCTGAAGTTTTAACACTTTTGTTTTTCAGATTTAATCCTTCTGGGACTTACATTTAAATTTCCTCATCCAATTTATTATACAAGATTGCCCTTTTAACATCGAATTGCATTAGTTAAAGGTTCTGTTTTGCATTAAAAATAACAGATGCACCTGTTAGTTCCTCTACAAGTTAGTTTTTAAGTACAAGACTTCCTTAATGCAACCAGCAGCAGCTTTGTAATCAGCCTTGGTACTGGATAAGGCGACTAAAGGCTGCCTTCCTGTACACCAGCTTATGGGCTTATTTCCGGCCATAGTAAATAATATATCCTGTAGTACTTCTTCTAGTATCTTGATCATTCACATAATTTGTGTTACAATATGCATTAAGAGGAGGCTAAAGGGCCCCTCTCAAAACGTCATGCAGTACCTGCTTCAATGTTCCGAGTTTATTTTAAATCCGATAAAAGTGGGAGGGGTTTTAAATGAAAGATAAAGATTTGGGCTATTTAACCATGTATTTGATTTTTTCATATTTGTAATCCATATTAAGCTATAATGGATCGAAGTTTACAGCTTAATATGGATTCAAAATATGAAAAAATCAAAAGCATGGTCAAATAGTAAAAATCTTTGTCATTAATTTAAAAATTACTCCCACTTTTATAAGACTTAAAATAAACTCGGAAAATTGGAGCATGTGAAACACTGCACATTGAATTTTTGACCAAGGAGAACCCTGATATTGACAGCCTCTCTCAGCACTGGCTGAACTGCTGGGCGCGCAGGCTATGAACGTATCCAATGAATAGCATGTATTAAATAAAAGCCTACTTTTTTACGCCAAATCTCCTTCCTCATCATCATCTACCCGAGTCTTGGGTTTCACACGTGCAAAAGTGCAGTAGCGATTCTTTATCCACAGTGTATTACACCGAATTGCGAATACTAGATATTGTTTCTCGCCCGCAGTATGCTTGTAAACAATGCGAAACATATTCAGTAAACATTTTCAAGAAGTTTCAGCAACGTCCACTAAGACTGACCCTTTAGCCCCCTCTTAAGTGAATTGTCTGTGTCCGATGCTTGAAACAAAACCCCTGCACTTTGAGTACCTTTTACATAACTTAGAGTTCATTCATTCCTTAAAGAAAGTATCCGTCAATTAAACTAGGTATTAAAGGGCCATCCATACACCCTAACACCTAAGACTGGAAAAGAGGAAGTCAATTATTAATTTTTTTACAAATATGTTAAATTAAGAAAATATAATATTAAATAGCTCTTTTTAAACTCAATTTATAATACAATTCAACTAGTATCTGTTATATAACACAAACATCAAAAAGGCTGATATAATTTTCTTTATTTTAGTTTACTGCATGTAGTAATTACCTTCCTGGACAAGATTGGTAATACAGATTTTTCAAAGGACGTTATGTTGACAGCATACTGCCCGACCATTGGCCCGTTGTGTCTAGCGCCTGGCTCCCTGCAATGAGATAGGAACAGGTACAAGCTCAGACACTTGAAAATGGAACTGTGGTAACTAAATGCATTAGTGAACTCAATCGCTTCAGCAAATAATCACACGTATTAAAAGCCAAACTAATGATCATAAGGCTAGGCGCACACAAAAGACTTCAATTGGCCAACTATCAGGCAAGACTGTCTGGCAGTTGAGGAGGACTTCAAAAAAGTCGTCCCGACTTTTCAGTCGCTGACTGATGCTCACACATATGACAGTT
This sequence comes from Neoaliturus tenellus, assembly GCA_030545055.2. Classification (NCBI taxonomy): domain Eukaryota; kingdom Metazoa; phylum Arthropoda; class Insecta; order Hemiptera; family Cicadellidae; genus Neoaliturus; species Neoaliturus tenellus. The sequence goes on along the minus strand of CM061532.1, from coordinate 242,136,042 downwards.
TAGTCCTCTTCCCATGATGGATAAGACACAAACCGCTGTCATATGTTCGCTATTGCTTAGGTTTAGAAAACGAAAGCGTAATAGAAAATACTGGGTTCATCCTATTTATAGTGCGAGACATATTTAGGTTTTTACTTGTTATACACTTATCTACGACAATATCCCGAAAAGTTTTTCAGCTACTCACGAATGAGTGTTTCCAGCTTCGATGAGTTATTGAAATTACTACAGCCCAAAATAACCCACCAAAACACTGTGATGAGGATGGCTGTACCAGCTGAAAAGCGACATTTGGCCACCCTGAGGTAATATCCTAATAATTTTTTATCTTAATCAAATTTTATATCTTCATTAATAAAAACAATATTAAAATGGTAATTTTTAATCTTGGTAATTTTTAAACACTTAAGAATTATTATACATTGTTAGGTAAATGTTACTAGCATAACCCAAAGTACTTTTTGAGATGGTTCAGGGTTTCAAACCTCAGGGTTTCCCCAGTTGTGTACAACGGCTTCAAACACCTCTTCCCATAACTTCTTCTTGACATCAGAATACTCCTCCAATGTCTTCTTGTAAAGATGGAGCCTTGCCTCAACCTCGTCAATTACTTTATCTAATTTTTCTTTGCGCAAAACAGTATTTCCCAAGTACAAGCAGCAGACATGCCCGACTATCCTGGCAGACAGTCGGCGGTGTGATGCTCTCAACTTGTTTCCATGCATTTACCCATACATGCCATGACAGTTTAGTCGCTAAGCAGTCGGCAGGAAAATCGGGCATGACCCATCTTGTCCCAACTGGCCAACTGTCGTGGTGCAGTTTGCTAGTGTGCGTGGTAGTATTTACCAAAATGGGACCGATTTTGTTACTCTACGCCAACATTTAAGCTGGCCGATCAAAAGTCTGGCATGTGCGCCTAGCCTAAATTTAACTTAGACTACTGTGTTACAAAAACATAAATGTCATCTCTGGCCTGTCCACAGTACTCATGCCGTTACAGTATGTATGCGATCTTCAGATCACCATGCCATGATAGTATGTTATGCTGAAAACCATTGAGAAGAATAGTTTGTCTGTAGGGATGAACAGTTGAGGTTAACAGAAGAAAATTAGTAATAACATTTGGAACCTCTTCTAAATAACTTTTTTTTAAGAAGTGGGCAGACCTCTTTTTGCCTTACTTTGCCCCGTCCACATAGACTATTGATCTGTGCGTGGATTGTATTAGACAAAGTAAGGGGATGAGCCGCTATAGTACAGGTCACCCCTGAAAAATGTATCAGTACCATACATTTTGGGTTAAAAGATGTATGGTACTGATAAAATTCACCGGCAGAACGCGGATTCGAACCAACCACATCGCTCCAAAGTTCGGAGTGCTAACCACTAGGCCAACGGCTCAACCAAAATAATATCCATGTCATCAATTTCTACCTTACTCTGAAGCACATTTTTATTTTATTATACTTGTTGTTTTAGCTAAGTGTTCTCTGCAATTGGAACTCCTTCTACAATTTTCAAGTTTTTAGTATCATTGAATAGGGCTTGGTCTGTAGTTGTGTACTGCCAATATTAATGAGAGTCAGATTTGAATTGAAATCAGACTCCAATTATTGAAATTTTCCCATTGGAATAATAACATTATGTTTGGGTTGAGCATTTTAAACATCTGTTAATGTACAGCTGTAAGAGTAGGTCTACTCGAAAGCGAGTACACTAGTTATTTTTTAATAGCTGCTATTTTCCCTCTGTATGTCACTTTATAACAATCCTATCAAGTATTAGTTTTTTTGTAAATAACTTACAGTGTCCTGGCCAAGATTGCCCTCTGGTTTTCTAGCGTCACCACATCAAACCCCTGTCGTCTGCCACCAACCCTGATTTCTTCAGTGTAGAACCCATGGCATGGTATATTATGCTTCTTTAAAGACTCGCAAACCTTTTTCACTAATGTTGTTTTACCAATTCCTAGAAACAATGGGAACTTTTATCCAATTTTTATTATCTTGATAACATACACTATGTATACATTTAACTTTACTTTTAACATTTAAGACTGATAAATATTGTATGAAACCCCAGGTAATACGGCAGAAAAATAACAAAACGGTGAACACATTTGCGGCGGCATGATTTTTAGTATACCTCACTGACATCCTAAGTAATTGAAACCACCAGGCCTACCATAGCAGCAGCACTGTCCAGGGGAAATTTACTTTAAAATACACTATAATATTATAACACTAATGTCATACGTGCGACTTCCAGTTGGCCAGACTGAGAAGCCACACTATATGACTGAGGGCGTAGCTCAAAGAAATAAAGCGGCATGTTAATATGAACCCAAATATAATTTACAGAAATTAAATCAATACATATTTAATACAAATGTAACATATAAGACAATCTTTTCAATAAGTAAAATAATGAATGAAAAACAAACTTGAAAGGAATTTAACTTATTCATCAAACAAAGATTAATATTAGGGTTAAGTAGACTGGAACTCCCAAAGAAGTAAATCAAACTTTTAAACTAGAGAAACTTTAAACAAATTATCAATTTGGATCGGACCCCCTTAATTTAGAAAACCTTATCTAAATTAGACTTACCCCGGGCCCCAGGCCTTGAGCCCCATGGCCCCTCGGACCTAACCCCCCTAAATCTATACACTCACATCACTGCACTAGACACACTCCCCCGAAAGTAAGTCTGCTGACCTATTTAAGCCAGAGCTACCAATAGGTCAGCATAAACAAAGCTATTGTTTAATAACAGTTCCAGTCTACTCATACATCAGCAAGCTCAAATACTTCCTCCTTACATTACTTCTTTGACATCACCTGAAACTAACAATTTAGAATCCAAACAATCAATAATTAATAACTTCATAAAACAATATTAATCCAGTTCCCCCCTTACACTAAGCAGTGGTGTGCAATGTTTCAGATTGCTTAGATCATGTTTTAAAATAAATCACTTAGCATCGCACTGTAGCGTGCGATCACACCCACTAGGATGGCATTAGAGTTCCATATGGGTGTGACTCCTCCCATACCACAGCAAACGTGTCAAAACATGGTTTTCTTGTCCTTGAAGTTGACACATCAATAATTAAAAATAAATAATACCCCCGTCGCAGCAGACCTGCGTACTCAGCGAATTTCCAATGGAATTTTGGTATATTTTCTATTTCCCCATAATAAAATCCATGGGGATGAGAGTATGTAGGTTTGCGGCCATATGGGTTTTCTAAGCAAATATAAGTTAAACGCTTCCTAATGAATGTACATACCAAATTTTATCAAGATATGTCAATAAATAAGCAAGATAGAAGGTTTTGTTGATTTCCCATAAGAATAACATGGAAAACATACTTTTTGGATTTTCTTCATGACCATTTAAGCTAGGTAAAAAATTCAAAATACTAGATTGTTTGTTTTTTTAAGCTCTTTTAAATGGTTTAAGTTAAAATTGTTGAATTTTATAAAAAAAAAAAGTAAAAAAAGCCAAAAACCCATTTTTAACCCTTTTGAAACCCCATAAAATCTCTAAAAATCACGAGTTTTTGGAAATTTTCATAAATTATAAGTCCGATGCGCGAACGGAAGATGTTAACCGATTTAAATATTTTATATGCACTTTTTATCCTTATTGTAGTAGGCAACTTTTCTGCACTAAAGTGTTCCAAAAATAAAATAAAATTTTTTTTCGACCCACCCTAGTGTCCAGCTTCCACCTTTACAAACTTTTACAGGTTATTGCCCACGTCAAAATAAGCAAAAAAGTTCCTATAAACATATGTCCTAAAATCCTTCGTTAACCCGCTAGCCGCCATTTTGTTTTTTACACTAAATAATTTTTATTTCCGTAACGGATCATTGTATTAAGTTAATATTTGGCATGAAACTTCACTATAACAATACCCATTTTCAGTAAAAAAATTATTTTTTTCCAATGTGTATTTTCAAAATGGCGGCCATTTTAAAATTTTAAACTCAAATATCTCAAAAACGGTGAATTTTATAAAAATGTTACAAGAGACAAAAAAGTTGACAAATTAAATTATCTAAACAATGATACCAAGTTTGTAAGGATCCGACAACAAATGACGGAGTTATTGTGGTTTTCCTGCAGAAAAACACTTATTTTGCACGCCAATTTAGGTTATTTTAAGAGAAAAATCTCAATAACTCCGTTATTTGTTGTCGGATCCTTACAAACTTGGTATCATTGTTTAGATAATTTAATTTGTCAACTTTTTTGTCTCTTGTAACATTTTTATAAAATTTACCGTTTTTGAGATATTTGAGTTTAAAATTTTAAAATGGCCGCCATTTTGAAAATACACATTGGAAAAAAAAATTTTTTAAGTTTGAGGTGTCAAAAGAATGGTCTCAGTTTGTAGTTTTGCAATAAGGTTTTGGATTTTTGAAATTTTAATTCTGAAGCTCACGGGAAGCCCTCAAAGTTTGTTTTTTGTCCATAAGATTAACATGGGGGACAATTTATATTGAATTGCTAAATAAAACAGCTGTTGATAGTTAAACGAACAAACACATATGTTAAAAGCTGAGTAGAAGCAAATTGAACTCTTACTGAAATATCAACACAATTTCTTACATTAATACGAGGAGAGTCTAATCTGAGGTTTTAACCTTTTCTCAAAATGTAGCAGGTAGATTTTGCTTGAAAGTTTTATTTATGCGTATTTAAGCAAAAAAATGAGTTTTGTGACTTTTTATTTACGAAAACAATTTTGCAAATTGAAATTTTTGACATGGGTCTTATTGGTTGTCCGACTGGTATTGAAACAATAATGAAAGGTAACAAAAAATAAAATAGAACACTAAATTTGTGTGCATGGGTTTTCAAACTGCTGTAAACTATAAGGAAAAGGGATAGTTGGTTGTAAGTGTAGTAAATTTTTTATTTACTATTATAGTATAAATATGTTTCATGCAGAACGCTACACCTATTAAAAAACCTGTGTAAAAGACAACATTTAAAAGTTTTTTATCTCCAGTATAGAAAACAAGCTTATTAAAAAAATGGTTTTTATAAACAATTTTAACCAAAATAAAAATGCCACTAAAAACAAAATGGACCACACCAACAAAAATGTAGATTCTCTTAATTTTTGTGATTTCTTTATTTAGATTTTGTAATGTCATGGAAAGTTAAGTTAAAGAGGATTTAGGCATAAATAGTAATGTGGACTCATTCACTATGTCATTGACTACCTCGTACAGTAGTACTACAAAAACAGTCGCAGTGAGAGCTACATAGCTCATACAGGACCGGGGAGTAATGAAATGTTGATTTTTATTCTGTTGTCATTTACGTTTTATGTTTGATGAACTATGTGGATCCAACATCTGTGAATTTATTCTAAACTTTATAGGAGGGTTTAGACAAAGGCCCTGAGACATATCGGCAAAAGAACAAAACTACGACATCTTAGCTATTTTAGACCTAAAAGAACGAGCACCATATCTTAACACTATCAAATTGGGAAGTTGGAGAATTGGTAATGAAGATCGATCGATGAAACACCAATAATGTTCTATCTGATTTTCACTATAGTGATTTTTTTTTTCAAAGTATTACCATGGGGCAAAGTTTGATCACCAGGTACCCTAACAAATGCAGCGCATTGCGCTGCACAGGCCCCCTAGTATTAATTGTATTAATTTTCATTTTTGAAATTAACTAAGTACCCTTTATATATATATATATATATATATATATATATATATATATATATATATATATATATATGTATACAGTATATATATATATATACCCCTGTCGCAGCAGACCTGCGTACTTAGCGAATTTCCAATGGCAATCTTTACATAAGTGTACATAACACATTTAAACACACACAATGAGTCTTTACATAAGTGTGTGATATCAAATTTCATGATGATCAGACAATTTTTTCGATACCGATCTTACTGGTTAACCAGTGGAAGTAGAGCAATAATTAAACATACCAAATTAAAGACATAATTAAAGACTGGGACGGTGGCGACGTCCTGTAATCCAGCTACTTGGAGGTCACGAATTGTGGATAGTTATGAGCGATGGCTTGTGGATGCGATATTCCCTGGGGCCTGTTTCATAAAACTACTAGTTTACAAGTTACTAGTCTATTATTTACTTGTGCTTATTTCACCAGTACTAATAATTTCTGTTTCATAAACATTTTCCAGACACTTGTAAATACTAGTGGTTTTTACAAGTCACGTGATCAAATTTACTAGTCAGCTGACGCAGCTTATCGCCCGCTCTGGCATTGTTGACATAACCTCAATTACGGGTTTTTTTACCATTTAACATAGGACTAAAAAATTTTATTAAACCAATACACATTTCGGGATGTTTTTATAACTAAATAAGTACTCAAAACCAAGAATTATTAATTTTTAGTTAATGAATATTACCCTATTAAATGTACAACAAAGTTTTTAATGTGCTAAGTTTTCATTGTTTACTTTGGCTACCACGTGGCCACCGCCGCCGCCACACAGTGCGCTACACTCTGTTAATGCGGCTACGCACTTAACTCGTGTTTTTTGTTTGTTTTTACCAACCTCTAACTTAATAGATTCTTTTAGTTTTTAAGTTATTTGTTAAGTATATAAATAGCAAATGATTTTTAAATATATCTTTTATTTTTGTATAAATTAAATCGGCAAGTTATAAAAGAAAAGTAAAGAAAATAAATTAGATAAACCTCTTGCATTGTACATAGGCTACAAGAAATAACAGATTTGTCAAGTTTTTGCCAAAATTAATATTATTATAAGGTTTTTAAAAATAAATTAACGGTTTTATAGGTTGTGCGTACGATCTTACCTTTTCTATCATAATTTACAATAACTTAATTCTATTTTTCTATACCTACTATTTAAACCAATTACATTTAACTATTTAAATGCTATTTTTTTGTGTTTCACTCGTTAAACACCTAAAATAATACAGTAAGGTGAAATAAATTGAGAAATGTCTAAATATTAAAAAGGCTAGTCGATCATTGACCTTTTTCAGGCAATGAAATCTGTATAGAGTAGATTAAAATGGATTAGATATTTGGGCTGCAATAAACTCACTTGAACTCCAAATTTTTATCAGTTAATTCAACAGTAAGTATCAAGTCTTTTTAAGGTTATGCCTACCTACGGAAAGTTATTAAATTACAGTCAATACTATTTTAATGCCATTAGGCATATTAGGTAGTTAAAAAAATATAAGTAAAAGTAAGTTACTAATTATATAGACCCTACAGGATTTCAATTTTGTGCGAGAAAATTAATACTGAGAATGACATACCTGACCTTTTTCCTATTTTTAAAACTTAAGATGTTAATTGAAATAAATTTAGTTTTTCATGTTTTATTATTTTTATTTCCCTATAATTAAATCCTGAAAAATTTCATCGCTGCCCTAAAAATAATCCACAAAATAATTTTGTCAAAATATTGAAGAAGGATTTTAAAAATCCCTAAAATTGGGAATAAAAAAACACTAGTAGAAAATATTTACTAGTTTACGGGCGTAGCGAGGTTGGTAGAAATTCACTGGTATTTACTAGTCTAAAATACTAGTGTAGAGTTTTATGAAACAAAAACTAGTCTACACTGGTAAAAACCACTAGTATTACTAGTCCCTACACTAGTAACTATTATTTTACTCTTGTAAGTTTATGAAACACAGACTTGTAAAATTCACTAGTAATACCAGTCCAGGGACTAGTAATACTAGTCTAGTAGTTTTATGAAACAGGCCCCTGGTGGGGATTAACGTCCGCACTAGTGAATACTAGTTCATCCATAAGTACCATCCTCTTAATTAGACCAATTCGTATATGGGAGGTTGAAATTGTGGTTCGGATCCCACGTTAAACTGTAGGTCCCTAGATACCATTGGCTGTTGGGCTATGAATTAACAGTCCTGTCTAAGGAGAATGTCGGCCTTAGTCAGTAACAAGACTACAAGATCGCGCCACAATCATCCTACACTCATCCCTCATTCATACTTGGCTTTAAACTACCTATTGAGTTAGGTCGCCATTTCAATAAAGGTATTAAAGGTATTAAGGTATTAATTGTTTGTTTTTTCGAGCTGAATCTAATGGTGTACACTAAAAGGTAATCAAATAAAAATATCTATGTGAAAAGTGGAAAAAAACCCACTTTTGAGGGGTAAAATCCCCCACTTTCCCTACTGAAGTTGGGCCGATCTTACTGGTTTACGAACTCATCCAAGAGAATCTAACTCTACATGTCTGTACAAAATTTCATGATGATCAGACGATTTTTGCACTAGTTATCGTGTTCACAAACACTCAAAATTGAAAATTTTATTTCCCATATAAGCCCATGTTAAATTTTTTAGTAAATCGTTATTTGTGCAGTTTTAAATGTGTTTCCAACAAATAATCACTACGTATCCAGAAAGTACACATAAAAAGCCACAACTTAATATATAAAATTATGTAATCACAGAGGTGTCCCTAAAAAACTATTGATAATAAAATATGAAAGTGTTACATTTTACCAATATGAATTGTTTTATTCATCTCAAATTCCTTAAACAGCTGCAGGTGCAATAAACTTATAATCCAGCAAAGAGCCCACATCCGTTTCAATAAATGTACCGTAGTACATTAACTTGCAGTTTAGCGTAGTTACCTGGAGGACCAGTGACAAGAAACTGCTTCGGTGGCCTTTTACTCATCTCCAATCGGATCAAACTGCTTTACTAGATTCCTCCAAAACTATTTACATCCCTGAAAATAGTTACGGAAACTCAACAAAAATATTTTTTAAGAAACTAAATTAATTCTTATGAAACAAACAATAAGGCCTGCATTTTCAAGGTGATAAGGGTCATTTGAGGTCCAGCAAGGTATCTTCGGTTACATCAGAGCGAACACAAGCTAACAGTACCAAATGCGAAATCCGCTTTTGGAGAAATCGCTTAATTAGGGTCTCGGGTTTGGCAGGGCTCGGTAGTCACATGTTTGTGTTCACTTGCCGATTTTTGAGCGAATCAAAAAAACAAAATTTGCACTCACTCGAGTTTGTTGCTCTTATTTAGTGTGATCACATCAGAGTGATTCCAGAGTAAGTTAATCCTAAGTTTCCTAGGTAACCAACATATTATTCAAACATGACTTGTTAAATATTTATTTTACTGCTTTCAAAATGACTACAACCAGAGTGAACTTGCTTCTATTCGTTATCTCTCAATTACTCATATACTCCGTTTTTTAAAACCTGATCCTTCTAGGGAGAGATGGTTATGGGTGTTTATTTATCCTTGCTAATATCCCATTGGCTGGAGACCTTTGGTTTTTTGTTGTTTTTGTTTTATTTCACTATTGCATACCAGCTGGTAATTTTACATTACAACATATTGTGTATTAGTTTTACAATATTATTTTTATCAGTCGTTTTTTAATCAGTTTACTTTAGAACTGTTACTTTTTAACAAGGCATAGGTACTCTTCTAAATCCCACATTCGCCACAGAAGCCATAGTTGAATTTGTTCATAGTCGGCATTTATAAATACACGAAGTTTAAAAATACCCCCCGTCGCAGTAGACCTGCATACTCAGCGAATTTCCAAATTAGTAATATTAATTTTGACCAGCTAAACCTGTAAACAAAATTTCATAACGTGCTCATAAATAGGGAAATAAATGTCTATTCTCCTTAAGATAAATATAGGGAAAGAGTATGCAGGTATGCTGCCATGGGGAACACTAAAAGTAGGTTTTTAGCATAAAAAATGTATTTCGACAATATGAACCCATACACTAAGTTTCATCAACATCTGTCCATAAATAAACGAGTTTGCCAATTTTCCATATGAATAACATGGGAAAAGAGTATGCAGGTTTGCTGCCATGATAAGTACAAAAGCCAAGATTTTTTACCATAAATGGATGAATCTTAACCAAATGAAGCTAAATACCAAGTTTCATCAAAAAATATTGGTTAATAAGTGGAATATTAACTTATCGTTATCCTCCATAAGATTAACATTGGAGCCCAAAAATACAATGTACTGTCTTTAGACTTTTTAATATCTCGGTAACCAATGGAGATAGAGCAAAGCTTCAAAATACTAAATTGTGTGTTTTTTGAGCTAAATCCAATGGTGAAGATAAAAATTTAAAAAAAAAACTACATATGAAAAATGCAAAAAACCCATTTTTGGGGTACAAAATCCCCCAAAACTACCCCTTCCGGTAGGTCGATATGTCTGGTTTACGAAGTCATCTGAATAAACGTAGGATTACACATCTCTACCAAATTTGGTGTTGATCGGACCGTTTTTACGAGAGTTATCGTGTCTAGGGACACACATATATATACAAATTTTAATGACTATTATTTTTGGTCTTGGGCACCTCAAAACAAAAAATTAACATGGTCCCCGACTTAGGTCTTACCATGAGACCTACGGTAATAGCTTATTCCCTATGGGAAATTCGCTAAAACAGTTGATTCAGCCTCTATATGGTATACAGTCCACGATTTAACAGGGGTGGTGACGTACATGAATAGGTCCCTTGTGTACACACTTGCCGCTCGTCAATGCCAATCTATGCCGTTCGGCACAGTGAGGATGCAGCTTTATGGAAGAGGGGTGATTGATTGAATCATTAGACAGCTGTTGAAACAAAAAATTCTAGCGAATCAGGAAGCACACATGTTTAGTCATAAATTAAACTAATTGGATCCAGACAATGTATACAGAACCGAATAAGTAGGGAGATCCTTATGGAGGAGTGAGAAGGCCATCCCCGAAACACAGATAGGACCACCAAGATGGTAAGGATTGGTTGAATGGAAACAGATGACGAATAATTTTATAGAAGTTTATTATTTTGATTTTTTTGTAAACGAATATCCTCATTTTGACATTTAAGAGGTAGAAAGAGTGCTTCCCATGACAGTAAGGAGGGAAGTAAATACTATCATCAGCGCTTTCAGGTTCGGATTATCCACTAGGCCATGGCCTAGGGCGTCAGCCAGGGAGGGCATCAAACAGGCCTTTTTTATTCTACGTTTTAGTAAAAAAAATATTACAACAAATATAATTTAATTCTGGTTTTTCACAATTTTAAAATTAAATTCTTTAATAACAAGAGTAAATAGAATATTCGGCAAAATAGAAAAAATAAAGAGTTATCCATGCAAACTAAGTGACCCCGTAAGGTGCCGGTACCCGGGGGGCTCCTTTGTGGCGGGGACGATCGCCCTTGATATGCCTTAAAGAGTTTCCATGATTAGCGGTCAAGAGCGTCACCCCGACTGGCGGTAAACATCGCTCTCTAATATACAGTAATTAGCACCCTTGATCAGAGTTAAAACACGCCCCCGATTGGTGGTAAAGAGCACCCCTGATCCAAGACCCCCCCCCCTGGGTGGTAAAGAGCACCCTTGATCGACTCTAAATAGCGCCTTTTACCAGCGGTAAACACTACCTAAAAAAACAGCGCCCCTTTGTTTTGACCTGTGCCTTTGCCCTGGATTTAAATAATTTCTGTATTACAGTTATATAATATTAAATTTCATATCTAAAATTAATATGGTGGTAAAATGGTATATTAAATAATGGAAAAAATACGTCCCCCGATTAAAGTGACAAAAATTATGATCATCACATTTGTTAAATAGTTCTATGGTTTTTATACAACAGCAAAAGTAATTAGAATTAAAATAAGCCCATTAATCAGTTTGCTTTTTTCGGGGTGGGGGGTAATTGTGACCTTTGGCCTAAGGCGTAAAAAAGTGTTAATCCGGGCCTGAGCACTTTATTTCCCTCTGGTTTTTGAGGGCGAGACTAATTTTTTTCAACACTGTTTGATGGTGAAACATTAGTTATGTTGACTAAGTATTGTAACATACTTCACCAAGCCTTATTTTAAGTTTTTTAACAATGTTACCTGTTTTCTAGCTATGCTAGTGTACAAAACTTTTTTGTAACAATAAAGTAATTGATTCTGATTATGGCAGTTTTTAATAACCTGAAAAACTTCCAAGAAAATAGAAAATCAAACGTTTGTTGCATTTTAACCAATCCATTCCTGGTCTAGAGCTTCAAGTAATTTTTTCATGCTGCACAAAAACAACAGAGAGAGAACTTTCTCTATACAAGCAGTAAACTGTGCTGCAGGCCATGACAAAAAAATATATATATACATATATCATTTTTTATTTACACTACAATTAATTTCTATAAAACCTATACAACCAATTAACATTAACTTATTCTTTAAGAAGCAGTTACATACAGTAATTTTAAAAAAAATTATGGACCTGTTATGTAGGAAAACCCAGATACATCCGTTAAGTATTGATCGGCCGTTAGATACCGTCACCTGGCACAGCTGCCGTCAGATGCAGCCGATTTCCAAAAACCCCAAAATTACAAATTCACCCTTATCACATTGAACGTCATTGTCTTTGAACTAAAAATAACAAAGATCTTTACAATCACAGAACACATCTGCGCGAGGGACCGAACCCCCGCGACTATAGAATTAACCCCGGCCCTATCAATGACAAATACAACGGGCCGCGCGCCCTAGCCATTACCTTATCAATAATTCTATGACACTTTTCATGAACGTACCGATCTAGGGGACGACCCTCACTCGGATCAAAAGAGTCTTATTATCCTAAAATAAACTATTATTCGACAACCCACCTCAACGTACTTTCCATTATTGCGCAGCAGCTGATAACGTACACGCGCTGCGGTCCACCCTTCCGGGGGGATTACCCCGCGGACAGTCCAGGTGTTATCAATCCATATAAAAAGGCCCTGCCGCGATAGGCCATCATTCCTGTCTGCTTCGAGCTTGCCGCACGTCATGCTCTTCATCCTAGGTGAGTCCCGCTGTCTCTCTCTCTCTCTCTCCCTCTCTAAGATTTTTAGGACTTGTAAATTGTACTAAATTATAACTTGCTATTTGCCATCCTGTTAATAAACAAGATATGTTTTAACTCTAATTGATCTTATTAATTACCTGGCCTTCAGCCCTCGGGGTAGTCCTACCCCCAATACTGGTGTCAGAAGTGGGATGAAAAAAAAAAAAAGAACTAAATGGATAATAAATTTTAATGGGTGTTTGGTTATTGGCAGTAGTGTACGTAATATTGTACTGTGTGAGGTTGTATTTCAGTGAACCAGGCTCACTTTTAGGGATATGAAAATTTGTAAATGCAGTTTGGAAATGTGTTTTGATTGTGTTCAGTGTTTATTTTACTTCTAGTTTTTATTTTTTATTTCATTGTGTTAGTTTTGTTATGGCATGTTATCAACTAGTGAAGAGCGACATTTTTAATAGGTTTTTCCCTCGTGTCCTTGATTTGGGCCATAGAGTTTTTGTACTAACTGTGACATTCGAAGCGGATAATACAGTGTTGTTGCACGAGGAGCTTATTGGAGGGGTAACTAAGTTTGAGCAGTGTAACCGCTCCTTGTTTGACAAAGATATTTGTTACTCTGACCTTCTGAAAGTAATAATAGATTGGATAGCTGACCTAGGGTTGTTTCTAATTAACGTGGAGGTACGAGCCTCTTTTGTTTGTGTTGGGAAGACGCCGTGCAGTGGGCGACCCTTGTGGAAGCCGAGGAGGCGTCAAAGCCGAGCGAATCAAGCGCCTCAGTTTTTCAAATTTCGTGCTGGAACTGTAATCGACCGGGGCATAGGGAGGCCGATTGTCGTAGCCGGGGTCGGTTCGCGGATCGTGGCGGGCGTGACCAAGATGACACCAGAGGCCGAGACCGTGACTTTGGCGGAAGTTACTCAAGGAGCTCTTCCCCAGGTACAGGTAGGGGGAGTTATCGGGGCGGCAGACACATAGACCGTCGGCAGGATGGACGGGGTGTGAATAGGGGCGGTCGTTATGAACAGGGAGCAAACAATAGAAACCCCAGTCCGTTGGCGCGCGTGCCAGACAATAGGAGGGTGAGATTCAACCTGGCGGATGCCCGTAGCAGGTCGTTTGAAGTGGCAGATGTGGTGTGCTACAGGTGCAACCGCAGGGGGCATTACGCTAAGGATTGCAGGGTCTCTGAGGCGAACCTAACTAGACCGGATAGCAATGGGCGTAACTCCCGCGACGCTAGCCCTTTAAACTTCCGGGGTCCGACAGGGAGACAGTAGATCACCCGACTGTTGGACCGTCTTCCAGCGACAATGAAATGATTTCCGGTATCACTTTAGCGGCAGGTGTGGACCTAACTCTTGTAGGGGTAATCAATAATGTGCGTTACAGGTTCCTCGTTGATACTGGGGCACTCATTTCGTTGTTTAAGGGGAAATTGTATAAGGGTGATGTCAAAAAGTCCACGGTTCGTGCGATGGGGATAACTGGGGACAGATTGAACGTGACAGGGAAGGCTGATATAAGTGTAGAGATAGGAGGGGAAGTGTTTGAATTAGAATTTCACTTATGCGACTTAGATCTACCATATCACGGTATATTAGGACTAGACGCATTGAGGAAGCTAGGGGTAGTGATCGATTTCACGCTAGATGAGATTAGACTCGCCACACTCCAGACAAAGGGGGAGAGGGGCGCCGGCACCCCTCCCTCGCCCTCTGACGCCACCCGTGAGGGACTAGCTACCCCTCAAGGGGGGTGTGAAGGACGTTCTGGTTTGGGATCCGGGGAGTCTGTCGGCTCACGGAACCAATTATCGACCCAGAGGGATGACAGAGTCTGGAGGGTGGTGACACCTGAGCCGGTTGTTCTGGAGGCTAGAACTGAGAATTTGTTGCGGGGAGAGTTGAAATTAAGGAATGGAGATAGGAAGTTGAGTAGTCCGGAGTTTGTTGTTATTGAGCGCTGTAATGGAGAGGAGAAAGATTTTGATATTTGCGTGGCAAGAGTGGTTAGCAAGGTTTTCGAGGAACGTGTTGGAGATGAGAAATGTCGGTGTTTTGTGCAATGTCGTGTGTTGAATGGAAATGATGAGATGGTCACCCTAGAGAGTGGGTTTTGTTTTGGTTTAGCTGAGGCGGCTGTTGTGAAACCCAGGGTTGGGTCCCTGGTCGGTACCGTAGTCCAGGTCGGGGCGGAGTGTGCTGGGCCCAAGTCCTCTGCGTTCGACCTGGGTCTCCTCACCAACAATGGGTCTTTGGGCGGTCTGGGTCGACCGGGCGGCGAGAAGCCGATGCCTAACGGCGCCGTCACTGACCCGGAGTTGCTGAGCGGTTTGAAGAGTAGTCGTGATGACGAGTTTTTCCTCACCAACCATGATTTTCGAGGGGGCGACGGGAGTAACGGCGCCACCGGTCATGAGTTGCTGAGCGGTTGTGAGAATTACGGTTTCAATGAGTTGAGTCGTGTTACGAGTTTTGATGAAATGGATTGTGTTGGAAATAGACCGGTGAGCTACAGTGATGAATTGAGTAAGTACAGTGATGTAGAGTTGATAGCTGGGATAGCTCGAGATGAAAGGCGCGGATATAGAGTAGGCCAGGTGAATAATAGTAGGGACACTAGCGATGCAAGTAGTGGGGGGGATATGGCAGATCTGGTCGAACAGCTCAGAAGGTCCGAAATGGAGGAGGACGATGGAGTATGGGGAGAAATATTCAAAGGGAAGTGTGATAAGAAAACCTTAGACTTAAAGAATTTGATAAATTCCAAATTAGAGCATCTGTCGCCTAAGGATAAGGCCACTATGTTCCCAGTTCTCTGGAAATATCGGGGCCTATTTTATGACGGTACGGGGCCGTTAGGGTGTACCACCATGATTGAGCATAGCATACCTACCGGGGACGCGCTGCCGGTTAGATCGGCTCCGTATAGACTGCCGGAGTCTTTAAAAGGTGTAGTTCAGGAACATATTAGTGATATGCTAGAACGGGACATTATACAGCCGTCTAACTCTGCGTGGGCGTCTCCGATAGTACTCGTGCAGAAGAAGCGACCAGTCGATGCGGGACCAGACTATAAACCACAATGGCGGTTTGCAGTTGATTACAGACGTCTTAATGCTGTTACCAAAAAAGAATATTACGTTCTCCCATTGTTAAGTGAGACCCTTGACTCCCTAGGAGGTACAAGGATCTACAGTAATTTGGATCTTTACTCAGGCTATTTCCAAATTCCCGTTGCGCCTGAAGACAGGCATAAAACCGCTTTCGTAACCACAGATTGCTTGTATGAGTTTAAGAAAATGCCTTTTGGACTGTGTTCCGCACCATTAACGTTTCAGAGGGTTATGGATAATGTCCTTAAGGGACTAAAATCCGCCGGGGTATTGGTTTATTTGGATGATATCGTAATTCCCACCCGTACCATGGAAGAGCACGCGGAGCGATTGGGGGATGTTTTTAAGAAATTATCGGAGGCAAATTTTGTTTTGCAGCCTACGAAGTGTATGTTCGCAAGAGACAGTATTGAATATCTTGGGCATGTAATTTCCAAAGATGGCGTCAAGCCGGATGAACGTAAAACAAACGCTATTGCTAATTACCCGGTCCCAAAGGACCTTAAGCGGCTGAGGGGTTTTGTGGGGTTAGTAAACTTCTATCGTAGATTTATTCCGCGGTTTAGTGAAATGGCAAGACCTCTAACCAATTTAACTAAGAAAAACGCTCCATTTATCTGGGGTCCAGAGCAGCAGAGGGCATTCGAGTCCCTAAGGGACGCCCTACTCTGTGAACCAATATTGGCCTATCCGCAATTCAATAAACCATTTATTGTCATATCCGATGCAAGTCTGGTCGCTATTGGTGGGGTGCTGGCTCAGGAAATCGACGGGGTGGAGAGACCGATAGCTTATTTCAGTAAGGTGCTGACAGAGGCACAGACCAGGTATTCGGCGACAGAGCGGGAACTCCTGGCTGTCGTCACGTTAGTCAAAGAGTGGAGACCGTACTTACTCAACACACGATTCACTATCATAACAGACTGCGCTTGTTTGAAGTGGATTTTTTCGCTAAAAGACCCGAACTCCCGGCTGATCAGATGGGCCCTTACACTATCCGAATATACGTACGACGTAGTGCATCGGAAGGGAGTTCAGAATGTACAGGCGGACGCATTGTCTCGTATTAATTACGTGGACTCGGAAGAGGTGTTACGACCCATCTGGTCAAGGGAGCTAGTACTACGGGAACAACTGAAAGACGAGTTCTGTCAATCTAAATTTAATGTTACAAGTAAATCTGGGGAATCAAAATTCATAATTGATAGGGATGGATTGCTGTACTTTAATGATCAAGACGGGCATAAATTGGTAATCCCTAAGTCAATGGTATTCAAAGTGCTATACCAGCACCATGATACCAATTTTAGCGGTCACATGGGCATTGCCAAGACACTTAGTGTGATCCAATCACGCTATTACTGGCCTGGCATGCTCAATGACGTAACCAATTATGTAGACAGTTGTCGGGAATGCGCGCTATGAAAAAGGGGTAACATAAAGACTGCTCCAATGGAGTTATTTGAAATGGAGAAAGAACCGTGGTCTCTTTGCTCTATAGATATAAAAGATCGACTTAAAAAAATCTTATCTATATCTATAGATATAGATATAAAAGAGCTTGACTTTAAAGTAAGAGACGATTTAAAGTTTGCAAATGAGGAAAATTCTTTTGAAGCTAGTTTTATTGAGATATCTCTCTGGAAAACACTTTTTATTTCAATATACAGGATTCCAAATCATGATATTGATAAATGTTTTTAGAACAAGTATGACTCTCTGTTAGATAAGATTTCACACGAATTACAGTTAAAAAATATTGTTATTTGTATGGATCATAATATGGATTTTTTGAAGGATGATAATAGAGGAAAACAGTTACAGTACATTTGTGAACAGCATGGTTTAAAATATCATTTTGTAGATCCCACAAGAATCACGCCATCGTCCAAATCATGTATTGACAATATTTTCTCAACCAGCCAAGCTCATACAGCTGTCATAAATGCAGGTAACTCGGACCATGAAGCTCTATTGTTATGCCTGGGTGAAATCAATACAAAAAATATAACTAATAAGCCAAAGTTCATTTTCAGAAGATTATTTTCAAGCGATAACTTAAAAAATTTCAGGAATAACTTACAACTATCATTATGGCATTTTGATCCCTCTATTGACGTTAACATGAATTACAATAGTTTTCTTAACAATTTTTTGTTAAATTTCAATAATGCATTCCCGCTTAAACCATGTAAATCCACAAATAAAAAAAGTGAACACAAAAATTGGGTCACAATTGGAATAAAAATTTCTGCAGAGAATAAACGTCTTTTACATCAAGAATCTAAGTGGAACAAAAACCAAGACTTTATAAACTATTTCAAGAGATATAAAAATATATTCAAAAAAGTCACTGCCCTTTCTAAAAAACTATCGAATGAAAATTATATAAAAAAATCATCAAATATAACTAAAGCCACTTGGGCTGTACTAAACAAGGAGATGGGTGTAAATAAAAAGGATAATGAAATTCCATATAAAATTGATGGATCCAAACAGAATAGTTACAAAATTAAAAAAGAATTGGCAAATAGTTTTAATGAGAATTTTTTGAATGTAAGAAATAAGGTTCAATCTGATCCAGATGAAAAAAAGGCAATGAGTTTCATGGTCAATGAGCAAAACAATGTATTCACATTAAATAAATTAAGCATATCTCATATAAGGAAGATAGTGTTTTCTTTAAAACCATCCAAGGCCTCAGGGTGGGATGAAATTCCGTTATTTGTGATTAAAAATGTAATAGACCTTATACAAGAACCTTTGTGTAAACTCATAAACCAGTCTCTTGAACATGGAGTTTTTCCTGATAAATTAAAGTATTCTGAAATTAGACCACTATATAAGAAAAACGACATAAACAACCTAGACAATTATCGTCCTATTGCATTACTTCCATGTTTCTCCAAAATATTTGAAAAAGCAATTGATATTCAATTAAGATTATTTTTAGAAAGTAATAACATTTTAAACAAAACTCAATTTGGCTTTCGAAAAGGGTACAGTTGTCAAACATCAATGGCAAGGATAGTGAACTCCATCACACGGGCTCTGGATGGATCCCAGAGGGCAGCTGGTGTTCTCTGTGATCTGTCTAGGGCTTTTGATTGTGTTGATCACGACATCCTCATAGGTAAATTTTAAAAAATTGGCATTAGAGGCAAAGAAATTAATTTATTTTCATCTTATCTTTCCAATCGGTTTCAGAGAACTAAATTAACAAAAAATAATGAAACTGTATATTCAACTTGGGAAAAAGTAATATGTGGTGTGGCCTCAGGGGTCAATACTGGGCCCTAGTATGTTCATAGTCTATGTTAATGACCTACCTCAAGTCTCAAATATGGAACTCTTTCAATATGCAGACGATACAATGGTGCTGTGTACAGGACCCAGTATTGACTCCCTGCAGCACACACTGGACAGGGAGGTACAAGCTCTTAAAGACTGGTTCCAGGCGAATGGGTTGGTTATGAATGAGGATAAAACACAGCTTATAAAAGTTTAGTTCTAATAATAGATATAAAACAGACAAAATTACAATACCAAGATCTAAGATATCACTGCAGCAAAATGTGAACTTTTTAGGTATTATTGTAAATGAAAATCTAAACTGGGAACCACAAGTTGATAATTTGGTCAAACGATTAAACAGCTGCATTTTCTCTCTCCGCGTAATCAGACAAGCTGTAAATCTAAAAACTCAGCTTATAGTGTATCATGCTTATTTTTTCTTCAAATAATGACATATGGCATTCTGGTTTGGGGAAACTCATGCCATTCTAAAAAGATATTCAAAATTCAAAAAAAAAGCAATTAGAATTATTGGGCGAGTTCCTCCTAGAACTCCTTGTAAAAACCTTTTTCAAAAATTTTTCTGTTTTAACATTTTATGATCATTATATTTTAGACATTTCAAGTTGGGTTAAAAACAATCTGTCCTCATTCATGACCCAACCCATTCATTCCCATCACACTAGATTTAAGAATTATATTAAGCCTGAAACCCATAGATTAGAGAAATTTCATTTATCTTCCCAATATATAGGCCCTAAAATTTACAATAAGTTACCGCTATACATAAAGAATATTGATAATATTACAAAGTTCAGATCCACCCTGAGGACTGGTTAAAAAGAAAAAATTTTTATTCTGTTGAATGTTATTTAAGTAGGGATGTTACATTGGATTAATAATAAGACACTTTTGTTATTCTTAGTTTTAATTCTACTGTATATATGACGCTATGTCCTGTCACAATGTTGATGTAATGACATGAAATAAATAAATAAATAAATAAATAAATATCGTCGGACCACTGCCGGTCCACTAGGAAGGGAATAAATTTATTCTAACATGTATTGATCACCTAACACGTTTTGTTGAGGCCGTGCCACTCAAGGACCAAACGGCGGAAACCGTGGCAAGAGCTTTTGTTCACAACATAATAGCTCGCCACGGCGTGCCAAAAAGGGTCCTGAGTGACAAGGGCACTAATTTCTTATCAAACTTATTGAAAGGGGTGTGTGACTTGCTGGGAATTAAGAAGTTACAAACCACACCCTATCACCCAGCGGGGAACGGCATGATTGAGCGACAGCATGCCACGATCGCTGCCATGTTGTCGCACTACGTTCAACCAAAATGACCCCGACTGGGACGACCATTTGCCGTTAGTGTTAATGGCACTCCGCAACGTTAAAAATAAGACGACTAACGCAACCCCATTCTTCCTCCTCCACGGTAGGGAAATGGAGCTGCCAAGTGACGACGATCTTAAGTGTAAAACTGTAGCGGAACCGCAATGCGTAGCTTTAAGGGACAGACTCCTAAATGCGTACGAAATTGCGAGGGAAGCAACCCGGAAAAGTCGGGAAAAGAGTAAAGAGTACTATGACCGAAATAAGTTGGTAGAATTCGATGTAGGGGAAGAAGTATACGCGTTTCATGCTGATGTAAAGAATAGTCCGGGCTCGAAATTTAAAAAGTTTTATAGTGGTCCACACCTGGTGCTAAGAAAACTGTCTGATGTTGTTTATGAAATTGAAATTGATGGGCGACCTGTGAAATTACATATTAATAAATTAAAGAAAAGTAGGGAACATCTGCGAGATAGTATTATCTCCAACTACGCCACAGATAACGAGGCGGTCACCGACCGGAAGGAGGATGAGATAGGTGACGATGACACCAGCAGGGAATTACCTGACGGAAGTGGTAACGATATGGAACTATTATTGAATTTCGGAGCACCGCGAGTGATAGGCCCGAGGGAAACCCAACCGGAAACGACAGCGACCGGAAGTCCACCGGTCGCAGAAACTGGTGGACCGGATGTGGCAAGCGAAGACGATTCAATTTTTGGAGGTATGGGGAACTTAACATTTATTGATGATGAACGGGATAAGGACTGGCAACCCCCCTCCGGGGTAGGCCGGAATGCCGCGCCGGGTCAAAACAATGACGGGGGACCGGCCACCCGGACACGGCACCGGAGGCGAGTCAACTCAATGGATTAACGAGAGACGGAACACGTAACTACAATTGTAAATAGATGTAAATAGAATATCGATAGTGACAAGTACGGAATAAAGGCAATTAGGCTTGATTTAAATAGTTAGAACAGTATCAAGTATAGTCAGATATGTCTGTTTGAAGTGTGTGTGCACGCACGCACGCGAGGCCGCGTTATCTGTGACCGATGATAAGCCGGGGTTGGTCAGACGAGACAGGCTGTTTGTTCAAGTAGCTATGAGCATGGTGTTGAAAATGAGTGAAGAGTAGATTGACATAACTTGACAATGTTGTGTTACTCATTTTTTTTATTGTAGTTTATTATCCATTTCAGGTATTACTTGCGTGCTAGGCGCGTTTGCCCAAGAAAACTCCCATGTTTGGGAGTGTCAAAAGCGAGTTTGCAACTTTCCACCATCGGGGGTGGTTTTTGTAAAGGAAAGGGAAATGACTTTATCAGGAGACATGTGGACTATTGCAAGCAAAATTGACGTGCAGGAATATTCAACACTTGTCAACTCACTGACGGACTTAGTGGAAAACATGACTAGTAAAACTAGCCTTAAACTTTTGCGTGGGAGGAATTGGGTCGTATGCAAATCGGGGTGTCAAAATTACGGGAACGCCTCGATTCAATAAGTTTGCTAACATTATCGGGCTCCAAGGGTCGCCAGAAGCGGGGACTCATTGATGCCGTAGGATCCGGGATGAAATTTTTGTTTGGAACCATGGACAATAGCGATTTATTGACCCTTAACAACCACATCGACGCATTGGCGTCACTTTCGGAAAATTCTATTCATTTAGAAAAGGAACAACTTTCATATGTCAAACAATTACAGGAGGAAATCAAAATTTCGGAACGAGACATTAATACCTTAGCGACTGTAGTGGATAGGAACCTAGGTCAGTTTTCCAAAATACTACATGATGTAGACGAAAGGGTATCCTCACTAAACGCGTCCTTGTTTTATAGGGCAAAGACTTACTCACTATTCCGCAGTGTGGAGTTTATGATAAACTCTGTTGACAGAGAACTTGTGCGAATCCAGCAAGCTCTGGATACCTTGGCACTAGGTAAAATAAGTTCGACGATTGTCGCACCAGAAAAACTATTAGCACTATTAAATGAAGTAGTATTAAGGTTACCTGAAGGGCTTAGTCTAGTAATAAGTCCGGAAGTGAGTCTGGTTCACCTCTACTACAGTGTGTGCAAAGCATATGCTGTAGGTAACAATAACTCAATTCGAGTCATTTTTGAAATTCCTTTAAAATCAGTCAATCGACACTTTTCCGTTTACAAAGTTATTTCACTACCCGTATGGGAGAGAGAGTTGCAGAGGTATGTGGAGCTCACAGACGTGGGAGAGTACTTGGCAATCTCAGAGGACCAGCAGCGGCACCTTCTCCTGTCCGGCGAGTTCCTACGAGGGTGCACGGCCGGACGCTACGCCGTATGCCCGCCAGACGTTCCTGTCCACCTGCAACCAGATACGAGCTGTGCTGCAATGCTGTTCAAGGAGCGGGAGGGAGCGGTTCCAGCCACCTGCAGCCGGAAGATGTACCTGGGCGCAGCCGACACTAAGCTGTACCGGGTAGCCACCAAGGGAAGCTGGGTCTTCAGCACCTCCGAGAAACTCACCATCACTCTGGAGTGCATGTCAGAGCCACAGCCAACCATATTGACGATCCAGGGAGCGGGCGTTATCACCAAGTCGGCAGGATGCCACGTCCACGCCAACAACTTCGTCCTGTATCCTGTTACCAAGGGATATATGCAGTTCGAAGGAAAGACCGAATTTAAAGTACCACCCATTCCATCCATGCTTATCACTTGAAGAGCGGAATACACTGACCAACTACCATACTGAGGCGGACCAGTACCCAGGTAGGAGGCCACTACATAGAATCATCAACTCCACATTGCACCCGGGCACCAGTTATGCCCACCTTCGTTTACTTCTCCAAGAAACGGAGAACCAGTACAAGGAATGGAAAAGGACGACCGCATACAAAAACATCAAGTGGGGCTGTGGCATGGCAGTCAGCATAGCAGCAGCCATCGTCATCGTACTGTGGCAGAGGGCGACGATCCGGGGGTGCTGGAACGCGAGGAGCCACAACAACCGGAGCGAGGGGAAGACAACCACGACCGGCACGGCGGACCAGGTGACCAAGGCAGCAGCGACGACGGGACCGAGCAGTCATATACACCAGCTCCTGTCCTGACCTTCCCGTGATAAGGAACACAGTGTCGAATGAGAGTGTGTAAGTGTAAAAGTAAGGGCACAGGATTATTGTATGTGACATTCCGTTTAATAGTCATGTATGTGTATTAATCTTTCATATTTATGTAGGTATATATTCAGGTGTGTGAGTTAATCTCTTAAATTTATACGTGTGTATTAATTAATATATTTAATCTATGAGTTTAACCGTGTGTTTAATCGTTTGCATTAACCGTGTGTTTAATCTTTTGCATTAATCTTTTATATCTAGGCGTGTGCATTGAAATATTTAATGTTATACATGTATATTCATCTCTATATTTATGTAGGTTATGTGTGCGTAATGTTTTATAATAGTGTTTGTTCATTTTATTTATGTGGTCTAGGCCTGTTAGCATTAATCCATTGTGTGTTGATACATATATACAGTAAGTCGTGTGCCAGCAGACGTGTGGGTGCGCCTGCGCGCGCCGAGTATTGTATAGGCAATTTGGCACGCACTGCTGCATAGTGTGGTGGAAGGACTGTTGCAGGCATTCGCCTATTGGGCCGCTAGGTAGGTGGCCGAAGGCCTTGTCTGAGCGGGGTGGAGATTGCAAGTTGCAAGTTAAAGTAGTTCTAGAAACGAGCAAAGTTGATTATACCATTCTATAACAATTCATCGTTATTTTCACCGAACTTAACAGACGCCGTTCTTTTAAATTGTTTAAATTGTAAATTTTGTTAAAATATTTGAAAAAAAAATGTGAATAAAATAATAATAATAATAGTAAATAAAAATAACGGGAGAAATTATCACAACGAGTCACAATTACATACAAAAGACATTATTCTCGTAAATTGACATAAATTTTAAGCACTTAAAACTGGATGAGTAACTAGTTATTCATTACCTTAGTGGTGAATAACGAACCGAACTTGTTTCCGAGTCTTCACGTCAATAGAGACAATTTCCGTTCTCTCCGGCCAGGAATGGCTTACTAGAACACTGGGGCCGGTGTATACCACTCGATAGTGATAACCCCACGAGGAATCTGAAACGTTTTCGATTTCCGGCACCACTTAAAAAGAAAGCCGAAACAGCCCATGCTAACTGGAAATACACAAGACATAGACTAACTGCTTGTGGCCGCGTGGGCCATTATCATAAATGTCACTTAGAAACCGAGATAACACCTTCCGCCACAAAACGAGCAACTCCAGCTAGCAACACTATGTTAGATTTAGAGTTTTATAAGAAATTGTCAATTACGAAAGTCACTTGAAATTAACATTTTTCAGTCTAGCGATACAAATTGGACTGTTCTGTAAAGTGTTATGTGCCATTATGTAACCATTGTATTATCCACTGTACATGTATATTAATTATGGGTTATCTGTGTTGTATGTATTAAATGATTTTGATGTAGTTGAGACTGAGAGAGAGAAGGAGGACATTAATTTTAAAGTCTAGCCAATCTAGTGATAGGCTAGACTTTCATTGTTGAGGGGCGAGTGTTATGTAGGGAAAACCCAGATACATCCGTTAAGTATTGATCGGCCGTTAGATACCGTCACCTGGCACAGCTGCCGTCAGATGCAGCCGATTTCCAAAAAACCCCAAAATTACAAATTCACCCTTATCACATTGAACGTCATTGTCCTTGAACTATAAATAACAAAGAGTCTTATTATCCTAAAATAAACTACTATTCGGTAACCCACCTCAACGTACTTTCCATTATTGCGCAGCAGCTGATAACGTACACGCACTGTGGTCCACCCTATCCGGGGGATTACCCCGCGGACAGTCCAGGTGTTATCAATTCATATAAAAAGGCCCTGCCGATAGAGGCCATCATTCCCTGCTTGCCGACCGCGTGCCGCGCGTCATGCTCTTCATCCTAGGTGAGTCCCGCTGTCTCTCTCTCTCTCTCCCTCTCTAAGATTTTTAGGACTTGTAAATTGTACTAATTCATAACTTGCTATCTGCCATCCTGATAATAAACAAGATATGTTTTAACTTAATTGGTCTTTATTAATTACCTGGCCTTCAGCCCTCGGGGTAGTCCTACCCCCAATAAAATGATAAAGGATTGTCCAAGCACCTGCAGTTGAAGGAGGGCATGACCTTGACCAGGGCGGTTCAAGCAGTGCGGCAGGCTGAGGCGATGGATCAGCAGAGTAGTAAGTTGGAACAACAGGGTAATAAGTTGGAATCCGGTAACGATACGTCCGTGTTGGAAACGAAGAGGAGCTTCACACCAAAGTTCGGTAAGACATCTAAGTCTAACTATAAGAATCAAAGATGTAACTATTGTGGTTCAGAGCGGATTCACTCAAAAGAAAATTGTCCTGCAAATGGAAAGTTTTGTTTTAAATGTGGTTTGAAAGGACATTTCAGTCATGTATGTAGATCTTCAAAGTCAGTTCAAGAAGTAGAGACTGAATCTTTGGCTATTAGTGGGGGATAATTCTTTTAAGCTAGATGCTATTACAATTGAGGAAGGGGTTTGTGACAGTCGATTATCTGAACCATTTTATGTTAAACTGTTGGTAAATGGTGAAGCTTACGTAAAATTTAAGATAGATACAGGTGCTGACGTAAGTTGTATTGGTTATGACGATGCCAAAGCTTTACATTTTAAGATTGAACAAACAAGGGCCCAGTTAAAGGGGCCAGACAATGTACCTCTGAAAGTCATTGGAAAGTCAATCGTTAACTTGCGGAAGGGTGATATCAATCACAAGGAGGAAATTTTTGTTCTTAGCAACCAAAGGAACCCCTCTTAGGTCGTACAGGGATATTAGCATTTTCATTGTTAAGGGAACTTAACGAAGTGAACAGTAGTACTAATTGGATAGCAAAATATCCAAAATTATTTTCCGGGCTTGGCAATTTCAAAGAACCTTACACAATCAAATTAAAGAAAGATTATGTGCCAGTCTCGGTTGAGACTCCCCGAAGGATCCCTTTGTCTTTAAGGAGAAAGGTAAGCTAGAACTAGATAAGATGGTTAAGGCAGATGTAATAGCACCTATTACGGAACCAACAGAGTGGTGTTCACCTTTGGTTGTTGTCCCGAAGAAGTCTGGTGCTGTGAGACTGTGTGTTGATTTTACGGCTCTTAACAAATATGTGGAAAGAGAAAGACTTATTTTACCTTGTGTAGACGAGACTTTAGCTCAAATGGCGGGAGCTAAAGTTTTTTCAAAACTAGACACAAATAGTGGTTTTTGGCAAGTTAGCCTTGAAGAGGACAGTGCCATGTTGACTACCTTTATAACGCCTTTCGGTAGGTATTTTTTCAAACGCCTCCCTTTTGGTATTAGTTCTGCTCCCGAGCACTTTCAAAGAAAAATGCTCTAATGTTTGGAGGGATTGACTGGGGTAGTCAATATGACAGATGACATTTGTGTATTCGGCCGCACAAGGGAGGAGCACGACGAGAGGCTTAATAGTGTTCTTTCTCGTTTGTCTGGAGTAGGTATAACTTTAAATCGTGACAAGTGTGAATTTACTCAGCCTAAGGTAACTTTTTTGGGGCATGTAATTGGAAATGGACAGCTTATGCCAGATCCAGAAAAGGTTTTGGCAATCGAGAAATATCCAGTCCCAAAAAATCAAACAGAACTGAAACGGTTTCTAGGGATGGTCAACTATTTAATGAAATTTGTTCCGAACCTTTCGGAAA
This sequence comes from Neoaliturus tenellus, assembly GCA_030545055.2. NCBI lineage: Eukaryota > Metazoa > Arthropoda > Insecta > Hemiptera > Cicadellidae > Neoaliturus > Neoaliturus tenellus. Next base: position 242,108,589 of record CM061532.1, on the reverse strand, counting down.
TTACCAAACCACTGAATGACCTCTTATCAAAAAAGAATGAATGGTACTGGGATGTTACTCATGAGGAATGTTTCAAACGGGTAAAAGGGAATTTAATAAAGGCTCCAGTGTTACAATTGTATGATCCACGGCGGGAGACTAGAGTCTGTGCGGACGCATCCAAATTTGGACTTGGGGCTATTGTGGAGCAACGGGTGGATGGCCAATGGAAGCCAGTACAGTATGCTTCGAGAACTATGTCCAACACCGAGTCGAGATATGCTCAGATTGAGAAAGAAGCTCTTTCTCTAACTTGGGCTTGTGAGAAGTTTTCTTCTTTCATTTTGGGGAAGAAGTTTGAGCTCGTTACAGATCACAAACCTCTTATTCAGATTTTAGGACAAAAGTCTTTGTGCGATCTATCTCCTCGGTTGCAGAGATTCAGAATGAGACTTATGTTGTTTGATTATGCGATGAGGTATGAAACTGGGAAAAGCTTCTACGTTCCTGATGCTCTTTCAAGAGCTCCATTGCAGACTATTCCAACGGCAGAGAGTGATGTTTTAGAGGAAGACGTTGAAGTGTTTGTCAATTCGATTATTTCCACACTATCTTGCACAGACAGTAAGCTAGATATTATTCGCCAAGCTGTGAAAGATGACAAAGTTTGTAATGTATTAAAGAAGGCTATAGAGAATGGGGATTGGTCAGAACTGAAAAATACCGAGTTCTTCAGGGAACGTAGAAGTTTAGCCTTTGTCGACGGGCTAATTTTAAAAGGAATGAGAATTTTCATCCCACAGAAGTTAAGGGATGACACTTTAAATCAAATACACAGTGGACACTTGGGAGTAAACAAGTGCCTGGCTCGATCAAGGGAGGTGGTTTGGTGGCCAGGTATATCGGTCGACATAAAAAGAATGGTGGAAAACTGTTCTAGTTGTTTGGAGAATCGCACTAATCCAGCTGAACCTCTGATCCCATCTAAAATTCCCGAACGTCCTTGGGAAGTTGTAGCGACAGATTTATTTGAATACAACCGAAAGGTCTACATTTGCATGCAGGACTACTTTTCAAAGTATATTGAATTGTTAAATCTAAACAGTGTAAATACAGCGGCTACCAAACAAGCATACTTATCAATATTCTCTCGTCACGGAATTCCGAGTATTGTGAGATCAGATAACGGCACGGCTTTGGTTTCGTCAGAAATGCAAAATTTTGCTAGAGATTTGGGCTTTAAGATACAGACGTCAAGTCCTCACTTTCCTCAGGCGAATGGTCAAGCTGAGAGGGCAGTTGAAATTTGCAAAGGCATCCTCAAGAAAAATAAAGAACCTTATCTTGGCCTTCTAGCACATCGCGCATCTCCACTTGCATGTGGGGTCTCTCCAGCCGAACTTATTTTTGGGCGCAAAATTCGGACTACCCTCCCGTCTGTATCTGAACAACTACAACCCCGTTGGCCTGACCTCCAGAAGTATCAAAGGAATTACAACAAGCAGAGCGAGAATAACAAGTTGTATTATGATCGCAGGCACAGAACAAGAAATCTGGGCACACTACTAGAAGGAAGCAAAGTATGGATTACAGATCTCAAACGGTATGGTACAATAATTGAAAGAGGACAACACAGGGACTACATTGTGGAGTCAAATGGCAACCGTTTAACACGTTATTTGCGAGGGGCGGGAATTTTCGCCCCGTGCGACTGGCACCACGGGCGCGGGGCGGGAATTGTCGCCCCCCTCCCACACCAACAACCTTACTTCGGTATGAGCCCAGCGTCGTTCGGGGAACGTTGTGACTGATTCCCGCGTTTTGTGCTTGATGTACTCTAACCTTGGTTCGCTTCGCTTCCGGTTCGGCCATTCCGTTATTTCTCAGTGCGTTGTTTACGTAACCACTGTGTTGTGTGGAGTGTTGACGTAGTTTGTGTGGAATATGGAGCTACTCAATAAGAGTGAATTGATTGAAAACTTGTTTTCTGAGAATGAGGATTCAGAATCCAGCTCTGGGAGTATGACTGTGGGCGTGTTTGGTTGAAAAGTAGTTAGGGATTGGACAACTACCGGCACCAGGACCTAAGGACGTGAATTCCCGCCCCGGACATGACGTCACCAATTTCATCCAAAATCGACACTGAGACATCTAGATTTAACATTTTGGACATCCTGACATCATTTTTTAGTATTATTGTGTGACTGTGGGCGTGTGGGGCTGAAAAGTAGTTAGGGATTGGACAAGGACCGGCACCAGGACCTAAGGGCGTTAATTCCCGCCCCGGACGTGACGTCACCAATTTCACCCAAAATCGACTCTAAGACAACTAGTTTCATCATTTTGGACATCCTGACATCATTTTTGAGGAAGTAATCACATAATAATTTTTTCGCATTTTAGGGTCGTAATACTCATAATTTTCAGCAATGAACGTGTTAAGAAGAAATCGAAGACTGCTCATCCCAGCATCTGGTCAATTGAAATCTAGTTCTCCTTGGCACACGTATCCATTGGATGAAGATCCCAACGAGAAGGAGGAAGGAGTAGAAGACGGGTCAGAAAACACGAAGGAAAATGAGACACAAGAAACTATTAAAAAAACACCAATCCGTGGCTTAACTGCTGATGGGCGGTATTTCACTAGATCTGGAAGAGAGGTGAAACCTTCACGCCGATATTTTTCCTAATCTTTTGCAGGAGGGAGAGGATGTAAAGGAAGGACTTATCATATGATTTATGTTCTTCATTATCTCCATGGCTACCAAATGTTTACTTGTTGACATTGGCTTGATGTTATAAGAATAGAACGAGGTGGCCCGTGCGCAAATTGCGCATTTTATGATCCTGTATGAGTGAAACTCACCTACAGTACGTGAATGTTGATTATGAAGTGACAGAGATCTATTTTTGTTTACTATCTGGCTTTTTAAATTCATCTGAAGGTAATCAGGGCGAAACTTCGTTATCCGTCTCCACCGTTATTATCGATGTGGAAATTTCGATATTGCGGTTGAAATTGATCGATGAAAACAATCGAATCAACAACTATACTGAGAAAAGATATGTATCATAATAATAATCTAACCTAACAGTGTAACCGTAAACCTCCGTCACTTTAATTGACAGCGATGTTCATAACAACAAAATCAATGGTGTTTGGAAAAATTTAAAATGCATCCCTCAATACAATAGCAAAAAAAACCTTTCTGATTTGTATTTGGCAGCATTTGTGTGACGCCATTTTAGATCTAACGAAGTCTGCTTCTTCTCACAATTCGAATTTAGATACAGCTACACAACAAACTTGGTTAGTTTGTTTTGTGTTGTTCTTTGTTACAGGTTAGGCCTACATTACCTACAATTTTTACTTTTTTCAGTTACTTGTTTGAATATATCGGAATTTGTTTTATTGTGAAAAGGTTTATTTCATTATATTAGAACGAGAAACTAAATCAGGTGATAAAATCGTAATCGCATCGTGTAATTGTATCATCGATATGATTGCAATATTATCGTAATATCGAAATTTCCACATCGATAATAACGGTGGAGACGGATAACGAAGTTTCGCCGGTAATCAGCTGTTAAATTAAAATTCACATTGAAGAACTTACAATAAAAGTTGGTCAACATTTTAAAGCGCCCTCTAGAAATAAATCAAAAGGCAGGGGGGCGAAGCTCGAAACAATATGACCTTTTTAATTACAATTCGTCACTGCGGTATATCCTAAGCTTTAAAATGACACCTCAATCTTAAAAATCGGTTCAGTAGATCAAGAGAAAAAGGGACGTAACAGACGGAACCCTTATAGAAATAAGAAGATAGACTAGTTGTTGTTTTAATAAACTTATTTAAATGCATTCCAACCA